>JAPVCE010000024.1:2588-64704 GCA_029606265.1 Paecilomyces dactylethromorphus
AGTTTTCCTTCCGCGCCTCTTGAAGAAAGTCTTCCGCCTTCATGAACTGGTAGTCAGTGAGCAGTTTGTTCTATTCATCAGAAACTCTCCAGCTGCCCTCGCGTATATCCAGCATGCTTCTGGCGGTGAATATCCTCACGACCGAGTTGTGGAACTCCGCAGGGACAGTTGAGTGACCCATTGCGGATATCAGGTTGTCGCGAGCCTGCCTGCCGTAGCTCGCTTAAGGTCTATTCCCTCAATTTCGAACGACCCTCCTGTTAAGGTTTTCGAGACGTGGTCAAACGTCCACTCTTTTCTGCTCAGGCTTTGTGTTGAGGATGTGAGACTTCTCTCTGACGGCCCTTCCGAGAGCTATTATCTCCGAGATGGACTTTTCATCACCACTGATGCCGCCTATTTGCGGCCACTCGCCCTCGGACTCTACCACTTGTACAAC
This sequence comes from Paecilomyces dactylethromorphus, assembly GCA_029606265.1. Lineage (NCBI taxonomy): Eukaryota > Fungi > Ascomycota > Eurotiomycetes > Eurotiales > Thermoascaceae > Paecilomyces > Paecilomyces dactylethromorphus. The sequence goes on from JAPVCE010000024.1 coordinate 3,028, forward strand.
GTGTGGATGCCCTCGAAGGCTTTGACCGGCTTATCCTTCTTCCGTAATCAACCTGAATCAATCGTACTCCAGGTGGATGGCCTTGAGTCTGAGATTCCTAGGATAGTGCTGAGTGAGCGGCAGCAAGTGACATGCATGGGTATAGATCATATCTTGCGACTGAGAATTAATATCTCATGCTAGTTTGTCACCAAGAGAGCGTCGAGAACTTCTCGACTATACCTCCGGATCCTCCCGCCAGTACAATGACGACCATGATAGTTTAGGAGAGGCATAAAGACCTAGTAACTCCACTCAGAGAAGAAAAGAGAAGATCCAGGCTTCGGCAACTGACCTACACCGTCGAAGGTCGGGACGCCTTTGTTACTGTCCTAGATTGATCGGGCGGGGGTTACCCATCAGCAATTATCTGCATGTTCGGAGGATATTTCTACCTTTGAGCATTAGACCTGCTGTCTTGCCGGCGACTTTTCCTTCTTTAATGTGTGGGGGTTTTCTCTTCTGTATAATCCCTAATTAGGTCGTGTAGACAAGTAATAAGTAATAAGTTACGGGAGCTCATTTGTAACTCTGCCACAGAAAATTCTAAATTGATCGGCGTCTCTGTAGCTGTAGATGAATGAGTGATACCTAACGGCGTTTTAGCCTGGTATAGACAAACGTGCAAAAGATCTCCTCATCCCGGTGGTCCTTGAGGAGCAATCGTTTAGTTCTTCGAATCCATTTGCGAAGTAGATCGTCAGCCTTAGCATTTGTGTAAGCTTCCTGCAAGCCGGCCCTGAGCGTAACAACGTTGAAATCCAACTGCGAGACCTTTTTTTTTTTGTCTGCAACGCCGTGCTCTACAGACTCCACGGGCTTAGATAGCGTCACTTTTACTTGGCCAGCCCTTTACCAGTCCTAAATATGAGCGGTAGAAACAGTTCGGGTTTCGGAGGGTTTCTTAGTAGTTTTCCCAAGATATCTCGAGTCTACATTAATGCAGCCCATTACACAGAGTAACGCCGTCCAGATCACAATCCGAGTTTAGAAGATTCAGTACGGATGGTTCATTCTCTTTCTTCTTCACTATCAGACGTTTCAGCGTGCTTGTGAAGAGCCATTTAATTATTGACCAAGTACCGCAAAAAGTCGCCGAAGCCTACTACACAGCACGGGCCACTTCCCCAGATCCGCCCCCTGCTAGTTGCTTGCACCTCGATTACCAGTCCACTTGCTCAAGGCTTCCGCTTCTAAGGGACTCCGAGTAGGATATGGCCAAGTGTAGAAAAAACCTAACAAGAGAAGGCTGCCAATAACGTTGTAATTTTGTAGGGATCGTTGATAACACTGGTGCGCCGGGATAGAAAAATATATTGGGAGAAACTGAAGCATCTATTAGGACGGCAAAAAGGCCCATGCTACGCCGATTACGGGAATAACAGATAGAAAAGAAATGTAGCAACGTACTAATGTAAATGATAGAGGATATGATCTCATGCCTATTGTAAGCTTCTGTGTATACATAACTGCAAGATACTGCTCTATCCAGTACTCACCGTGGTTTCCAAACCTCGAAAATTATCGTACTAGTTTACTGACCAGAGCGGTAACGATGGCGGCGCGCGGACTGGTCTCTCTGGACGATATCGGGATTCTTCTAAGTTATTATCCTGATCATAGACATCCAGCGCTATTTCTGCACAGCCCTCCAACGGCCCATGATCTACTCCGTCATCAAAGCCCCTTCGGTCACCTGCTTCTAGAGAACCTCAGTTTTCTTTTCAGAAGACGGGTCCGCCAAACCATACTCTGTGTTCAGCTCTTCGCGGAGTGTGATACTAGGAACGAAAAAGGAGATAAGGAAACCCAGGCCAGCGAATGCAATGGACACCTGCCACACGATTTTGAGACTGTCAACGTAGAGCCGCAGAACAGCTGATTTAACGACGGGGTCGGAGGTAAGAGTGTTCATGAATGTCTTTGTGGCGTGTTCATAAGCACCTCCGTTAACTAGCAAAGCTCGAACAGACGGGTCTGAGATGTGAGAAGCGAGGTGATTGGCACGCGTATTAAACACGGCGGCAGGTATGGCAATTCCCCAGATGGAGCCAAAGTTGCGGATGAAGGTCCAAGTGCCTGTGGCTGTAGCAACGTCCCAGTCTGGAAGACTGGCTAGTATGGGAGGGAGACAGCTCGTGAACACGAAGCCGCAGCCAAAACCGAACAGGAGTTGGAAGCCAACCCATCGCCCCGTGGATGAGTGCTCGTCCAGGAGGGTGAAAAGCCCACAGGAGATTGCCATAAGGCCAAACCCCACAAAATGCCACACACGGTACTTCCCCGTCTTCGTGATGGAAGCACCGGCAATGACACCGCCAGGCGCGCTGGTTATGGCGATGGGAAACAGCATGACTGCCGAGCGCGAAGGACTCGCGTTCTTAACGGCCTGAAAGTAGACGGGGAGGAAGTAGCAGATCCAGAACAGGAGCATGCTGTGAATGAAGCTGATCAAGAAAATGGTACCCGATGTACGGTTGCGGAAGAACCGCAACGGCATCATTGGATCTCTCAGCCAGGGGCTCGCCTCGTATGCGAGGAAGAGCAGAAGGCCTAAGAGACCGAGCACGAGAGGCACGATGGTACGCCATGAAGACCACGGGTGCTCCGTACCGGCCCAGCTGAGGGCCAGGACGACAGCAGTTACAGCCAGGACCAGGATGACACTTCCTCCCCAGTCGATCCGCGTGATCTGATCTCGCAGAAGGCCTGCGGGGGGTCGTCGCAGCTTGAGGAAGAGCACGAGAGCGACGAGGGCCACTCCCGAGATGGGCAGGTTGATATAGAAGACCCAGCGCCACGACACATGCTGCGCAAAGGCGCCTCCCATGATGGGAGCGATAACGGTGGCAATTGCCCAGACGCCCGCGATAATACCGGTGTAAAGACCTCTCTCCCGCACTGACACCATATCGCAGACGACAATCTCGGACATGGTCAGGATGCCGCCGCCGCCCACGCCCTGGACTGCCCTACCCCCGATCATCATGGCGGTGCTATGAGCACCACCACAAATGCCACTGCCCAGGACAAATAGGCAGACGGAAAGAATGGTCAGGCTGCGGCGCCCGTATATGTTGGCCGCCTGGGCGAAGATAGGAATCGTCGCGGTCGAGGCAAGTAGATAGGCGTCGATGATCCACACGTATAGATCATCCGAGCCGAGAGCCGCCGTGATGGTAGGCAGCGCTGTGGAAATGATTGATGTGTCGAGGGCAGCAAGAAACGTTGCTAGATCGACCGCCACAAAGACCATCCAGAATCGCAGACCTTTTTTGATCGATGTCGGTCCTGTGCCCTCCTCCGCAACGGCAGCACCTTCCTCGCCGCTGGTCTCCGGCGGAGTGAGTTGCTTGTCTGCGTCGGCCATGCTGATCTGTTGAATTTCTTGGTCGTTTCTCTGAGTTTCCCCTGTGATGATGGACACAGCGGCTCAAGTTGTATCACCTGTGGTTTTGCAATAGGTAGGAGAGCACGCCGAAATACATAACATGAAAACCACCAACGATTCGAAAGTCGGATACTGTTTGCTCTGGACCAGATGCACAAGACCAGAGACACTGGCGGTTCACGTCGTACCGCCTGTGGTTTTGTTGTGGTGTGGGCACTAAGGGAATACCTGGATAGAAAAGTCGCCGAACGCTCCTCCTCACTCCTCTGGGCGTCGGATCAGCATTTCTTTCCTTAGGATCTTCTGTCGGCCAGAAATTTGAGAGATAGCAAGCCGTTGCACCCGTCTTACTTTAAACATCTCTTCTCTTCTATCGTGGCACCCCTTTTGTTGTCGGCGTTATGGCGATCACGGCGTCGATGTCTATCGCCAACATCTATACGCAACGTCCCGCATCATTCTGGTAATACATAGCCAGAGTAGTCCTTACACTGGGCTACCTCCTCTTTATACTGGTTATCACTTCGAGCTGCCATGCCCTGATCGAGACCGAGGACCGTCCCAACAATACAGACGTCCATCGAGTCCTGGATGAGTGGCACGCGATCAACAATGGATTCGGAGACTTATAGTAGATTTCGGAGCGTCGGTGGCCCTGGCGATTACTGTCACAAAAACTCTGCACACCTCCGATGGTCACCCACGGTATTCCTCAGTTCCGATCGAATCATCCTGAGACCCTTGGGATCCGTGAGCAGTTGGAAGATGTAAGCAATAGGTTCACATAAGGTTGTCGGCCCGAGAGGCCTATTCTGCAGGTCAGAGAAAGATCCACCACAGCTGTGTACTGTAAATAACTATTTCATAAGTCGTTCTAACGTGGGCAAGCCTCTGCATGGATTTTTTTTTTCGTTTCCCCGTAAATAGCCCTGTAATCTTGAACCGCAGTTATTCGGTCAAGAAATCAAATGATAATGTGAAGCACGTTACAAATGTTGTCAAATGGTGAAAACTGGTGATCGTCGTGAACTATGGTTGTGTCTCTCGGACTAAGAAGCCTTTGCGCACGAGCCATTATGTGGCTTATGCGTATTCGTTTGAGTAGGATATTAGCGTCCGACTCTTACATCCAGAGGTCATTCATTCATCCTGTTCTGAGAATATTACTGCCTGGCTTTAGATGCGTTGTGTGTCCGAAGTGCGGGGATAGAAGAGGAGATAGAAGTATGAGCGAAAACATGCTAGATCATATACATAGTCCTATAGAAAAATTGGAACATTTTCATTGACTGGATATGAAACCTTTTTGGAAAATAATATATGTGTACGAGATGTTCTCGTGGAAGAGTCTCAAAACGCTTGGTGCTATTATTGGATCTTTAAAGCAGCGATATACTTTCCTCCTTAGAGTGTGCTCCAGGATCCGAACGGTATTCAGCTCTGCGATTTGAGTGAAGCCCATCTGCAGAGCCCTCGATGTGCTTTATTGGCCGTAACTTGGAACTAGTTGTGTTGTTTGCTCGGTACATAGGCTATCCACTGCAACCAGTTGAGCGATAATTGTCCTGCATGGATCTATATAAGTCAAGTGAATCATTAGGCTTCTGTAGCTCTGACCTAGTCGAAGAAAAGCCTTACACAATGTTGTTTGGCCAAATAGAATACTTTCCTCATAACAGCGGCGCAGCACAGCCAAAGTCTTCCCCGGCGTTCTGGTGGACCTTTAACTTATTTTCCCTCGCTTCGTCACTCCGAGCATAAAGATAAGATGAGAAACCGAGGTTCGCATAAACCCCTCGTCTAGGAGGTGGGAGGACGATGACGTACTTGATGCAGTGATCTTCGCTTCTGCATCGATCGGGGGAAAAAAGGATGTCGCAACCCCCTGCGCCAGTGGGATGCCCAATGTTATCTCAATTTCCCTTAGCGATTGTAGGCTTACCTAAAATGTCATGCAGGCAGAAGACAAGGCATGCATGCACAGGATTGAGTCATAAAAAAAATCTCGCCGATGTGAAGATTCGAGTGGAATGAGGGAATGATTCCAGTACTGCTCCTACTGCGGCTGCTGGACGACTAGAACTGATACTATCCTATTGCTATTAAAAGCACTACCTCTAATTCATTAGCCACCATCCAGGGTAGCTCTTTCCTACCTGCCATAGCACGGCAGCGGGCGGCTCGGATGTTACCGAGATCTTGATTCGCTTTTCCCCCAGACCGTTGGCTGATGTCGACCTGGCGTGACGTAGAATCCAAACCAACGGAATGACAAATCCTTAGTCAAGGCAAATATTACACATTCGACAGCTCTTGATCGTGGAGAACCTGCTTTTGCGTACACGAAGGTTACCTTGGTGGAAAGCAGTGGGCGAATGAAGTCATAGAAGAAGGGGTTAGCGGGGGGGACAAGGTTTCGTCAAGGTCCTCGGTTCCCCACGACGCAGTTATATATGGGCCCTAGATCACCCCTGTCTGTCACTTCTGCTGAGGTAGAATCGACTTGATTACAATTGTTGTTATGACCACAGATAATGTTCATCCGTTTATGGGAACGTTCAATGGTATTTTTTTTATTGGACATGAGTCATTAGTCTTCTACGTAATTTCCATCGCTTCCAAAGGTCTAATTCCGCCATCTAAGCGCTCCTTCCCGTTTAGTCAAAAGTGATAGCAGCCTTGATGGCACTCTTGTTCTTCATGGACTCCAGGCACTCCTTCCACTGCTCGATCTTGAACACCTTGTTCACGATGCCGTTGACCTTGACCTTGCCGGAGTCGAGGTAGTCAATGGCAGCAGGGAACTTGTACACCTCAGAGAAGCTTCCAAGGATGGTGATCTCATCACCGACTGGAGGTGTCATAATCAGCATGGCACACTAATAACACATAGAGAAGCACGCATGACTTACAGATCTTACTCGGGGGCCAGGTGACACGGTCCTTGTTGGCATAGACACCGTACACGACCAGCTTACCGCCGCGACGGCAGTAGTTGATCGCGTCTTCCAGAATCTTGACGCTGCCAGTCGCCTCGACGACGATGTCGAAGCCGTAGGGGTTCTCGGACTTAATCTTCTCGAACTGAGCACTGGGATCCTGACGCGACAGAGCAACATATTCGTCACCGGCACCCAGAGATTTAGCCAGGTTCATCTTGAGACCCTCAGGAGCCGCAATAACGACATGACAGCCACCGTTCTGGCGGAGCATCTGAGCAAGGATCTTTTCGTTTTGTCAACACCTGCCATTCGCAAAATGGCGCTACGGTACGACTTACCAGGCCGGTGGGACCAGCTCCGAAGAGCAGGACGCTGGAGCCCATCTTGGGAGCAATCTTGTCCAGACCATGAGCAGCGCAGGAGGCAGGCTCCAGGAGGGTGGCATCAACGTCAGAGAGATTCTTGATTTTGAAGACACGGCCGGCTATTTCCCTTTCTGTCAGACGCGATCAATTATGTCGAGGCAGCTCGTTTACTTACCAGGATAAGCGCAGTACTCAGCGAAACCACCGTTCATGGTAACTCCGTGGGCCTCGAAGTGCTCGCACAGGAGCTCTTGACCGCGGCGGCAGTAGAAGCACTCGCCGCAGAGTTCGGAGTTGTCCGCAACGACACGTTCTCCGATGGCAAAGCTCTTCACCTTGGGGCCAATGGCAGCGACAATGCCGACGGTCTCGTGTCCTAGAGGGAAAATCAGGACCTGTTTGCTAACACTCGGGTAGATATCTACTACACACCAGGAATGAGAGGGAACTACAAAGAGTCAGCTACCGCGCCATTGATAAAAGCTCACGTCTGAATCTATGACATACCTTGGCAAGGAATTCTCCCTCGTGGATGTGAAGGTCAGTGCCGCAAACACCGCAGGCCTTGACCTTGATCTATCCATCCAACCCCTGCGCATCAGTTATCCTGCCCTTCTAGGACATGGAGGAACCGCGAGAACCATACCAAGACATCATTATCACGCAGTGCGGGGAGCGGAACCTCGACGATGCCATAAACCTCAGGCTTCTCATATCTATCGCAAGGTCCAAAGTCAGCTATGGTTACAGTACGGTCATACGATTTCTTCGGCCTGTCTCCGGACGGGATGGGATCTTGGCAGGGCAAGGATATTGACCACAAGTGACTGGTCGCCAATGGATAGCTCTGCAGACTCCGTGGTGATTCATGAACATATCCTAATATCGATATCGATGATTGGGAAAGACAGGGTTCAAGATACAAAGTCATTAAATTTCTTTTCTTTCTTCTCTCAACCCATCACCAACCAGCATCAGGATCCCAGAACAACAGATCGTGCAGGACAATTTGCAGCCAAAAGAGAGGATCAAACGTACCTGAGAGCCTTCATGGTCTTGGGTAAATTACCAGCAGTGCCAGCCATTGTGTTGGATTCAAATATTAAAAAACAATGATGATATCAAACTTTTGTGGTTACTTGTTGATGGGCGCGTCAGTGACTTGTGTTGCTGGGAAGTATATGAAAGGCGCTTGGATGACAGAAAGTGATGTGATGAATTGGTAACGAATTGTCAAAGAGGCACTCACCGTCAAGGGGTATTACGAGAGATACAAGAGCGATGAGATATTTTGAGGTCCAATCTGCGATGGAAAGGTACAGAAGGCGAACGAGCAGTAGAAGTAGCTGACTGAGGGGAGAGAAGTGGGGGAGACGCCAAGGCACAGAAAGAAGCTATGAGGTCAAGCCCTGGGGGTGGACGCTGCTATCGTCATGCTTCTGCCCGCCACAACAGGCATCCGGTGCACGCTGCCCCGGGTCAACAGACAGCTCATCTCACCAGCCGAGCTCCGACAGCGAAAAAGGACAAGACTTCACGCTTGATACGGGTTCTTCCGTATGAATGGGATCTATCCCCTCCTCAATCGATTCCCCTTTCCATACCAGCCAAAGGTACCATCACGCGCCTCCATCTACAGTATGCTCCTGAACGTTTTCCCCAGATCTAACTTACTGCTCTAGCGGAATCGGGGCACTCATCCACTCACTACGTACCTAGCGTACTCTCTATTTCCCACGATGCCGCTATCCTAGACGCCAGTGTGAATCGGGTTAGAACGGGAGCCAAAATTGCCCAAATAAAGCAGATCTTTTTCCGTGGTTGTCGTCACTGGGTTCCAAACTAGTCGAGGCGCCCCTCTCACAGACCACTTTATCTAGAAAACTCGATTGGAGTCCGGAGGACAGTATCCCAGAGAAACCCATTCGAATGTGTGCCTGAAAACAACCAAGCATACTCCCTGGCCTCAACGAACAACGCCACTTTTCGACGGGAAGAACCTGTCCAGTTCGTTCTCAATCTCTGGGACATGTTTAGCAAATAACATACTGACCCAAATGCAGTATTACCAGGTACTTCCTGCCGCCCACGATACCCCGCATCAATCCAGACCGGATATCGGATGCCATTCCGAATAACCTGACAATAAACTGGAATAAACAGCTCATGACCATGAATTCGTGAAACACACCCCTCACCGCTCCATCAGCCATCTTTCTCAACATAAAAAAAAACATGGCCACTCCGAAGTTACACCACCGTAATATGGTCCTTACCAGTAATCCTGCAAATGCAGATAAGCTGCAGCAAATAACCATGTGATCCATGCGCAAAAGAACCAGTACAGTTCTTTCCGCAACAAAACAGGAATTAAGGAAAACAAATTCGATCAGTCGCTGTGAAGGCATCACAGGACCAAGAACTGCCGCGTTATTCCTGCGTGCAATTAGTCTAGTCCCAGGAACCGAGCTGACCCCGCACATGCACTAGATCGGACAGGAAGCTCGTCGTTCCTTGCCTCATTGTACGTGACTGGGAATTTAGGAACCCGACTTTAGTACTGGATTATCCTTCCTACAACACCTTCCACTACAGCGTTAGCTGTCCAGAAGGATGTTCTGATTTTCTTCTCCTACTTTTATACGGAATGGCCTCTCCTTGTTCAATTATTCATTTTATTTTTTTATCGGAATAACTTTGATAATGAGTTTTTCCACGTATCATCTTCAACGTAACAAAAGTTATATACTATTATTTTCAAATAGTGGGTCATTTTGGAATATAAATCTGGTCATTGTGATTCTTTGCGGAACAGAATCTGCCAGCATCCCAGGAAAGGACAGCTTTTTAAATGGGAACCTGCTCATTCTGGCCACTCAGATCCAGCAGATTCTTCGTGTTTCCAGCAGCATTACCTCTATAGGCCACACCTGCGGCTTTACACACGTCATATTGCGATTCTGGGACGGAAACCATCTCCTGTATCTGCAGGGGAGCTTCGATCAATGTCATGGCCAACCCCTGTAATAAATGCCAGTCGACATGGCAGTGAAAGAACCATACTCCGGGATTATCAGCTAGGAAACGTATGACAATATACCCCTGCGCTGGTACCATAAAAGTATCTCTGCGTGCAGGGTATTCCGGGAAGGCTGTGTGGTTCGATGAGTTGTAGATGGCCCAGTAGTCGGTACCTGCATAGTCGTAAAAGTGCGGACCATAGGGTGGGAAACGGTCGACCAACTGGAAATTGTGGCCATGTAAGTGGAAGGGATGCCCGCCGTCATCGTTGTTGTTGAGTACAATCTCGACGACCTGATTATAGCCTATCACGTAGGGATTGGTATAATTCCCATAGACCACGGGATCTGTTGCCAGAGAACCGGACGAGAGGACTGAGTAGAGAGTCGGAACCTTAGGCGCCGTGTAGGAGATATTGTTCAAATAGGCGTAGCCATCACCGTTGCTGGCTTCCTGCATAACCAACTCGAGGGTAATGCTGATATCAGGATCAGAGAGCAATGGCATCTTATCATATGCATAGAGTTGGATGTCATCAAATGGAGTGAGCTCGGTCGAAGAGTTGACCGTAATGACAGCTTGTGGGTGAGGAGCACTGCGGTTGTACTCGAGCCAGTTGGTCTGATTTAACTTGAGATCAGCGGGGATAGAGTCAGGCATTTGTGAATCGATGATGGTGACAATAGGAAAATTCTTGTCTGTGGTATCTTTGGTGGTGACCAGAATTGTATACCGCTGGGCAGCGGCAATGTAAAGAATGTCCGCCTCCGTAGGCTCCGTATACACACCATCGATCTCCACAATGCGAAAAGAGTGATCTTCAATATAGAAGTACTGGCTCACAAAGGCACCAATATTGATCAGCCGCATCATGTAGGTCTTGCTGGGCTCAACGGGGATACTGGTGTTCAACGTATCGTTAAACAGGAACGAGTTGGGAATGGGCTCAGTGCCATCCGGATTCGAAGGTGAAATAAACGTCTGAGCAAGGTCCTCAGTCAAGTTATGATACCAATCACTCATGGTCACCACAATCTCCCCATCATATTCATCCTTGAAATACGCGTCCTTGTCATGGACAATCAACGCTTGTCGCTGTCCATCCGGATAACACGAATCAGTATGGCAGTGATACCAGTACGTGCCGACCTGGTTTACCGTAAAATTGTAGGTATATGAAGAACCAGGTACCACAGGACATTGCGTGACCATCGAAGCGCCGTCCATATTGTTGCTCCTGTTTTGGAACATACCATGGAAGTGGATAGACGAGTTCTTATCCCCAAGGCCGTTATACATATTGACTATAAGCTGGTCACCTTTGTCGACTTCAATAATGGGCAGTGGCCACTGGCCATTGACGCCGAGCACTTTGCGTTCATGGAGTCCATCTGGATTGGCTGTGACCCAGGTGATATTGAAGTCATACGTGACGGTTTTGGCCTTGCAGAGCTGGAAGCAGAGGCCAGCAGTGATGCCAACTAACAACCTCTTGGTAAAGGCCATGAAAAAAAAAGGGGTTAAAGAAGAAATACAATGCAAGAAAGAAGAATTCGTCTTCTACACCGGAAGAAAAAGGGGGGAGAGCGGTGGGATTTTTATGTTCAATCCTTCGAAACCCATCACTGAAGAAAAACTCCACATAGAGTAGCTTATAGTAGTAACGCCTGATGATGGGGTTATCTGATCAAAAGATCTTATCACGTTTGATCAAAGGGGAAAGTATCATCCCCACTCGGCTATTATTACTATTCAACAGGGGTAACGAATATGTCGATCAGCGGGTTGAGCCGTTAAAAAAAACGTAAAACGTGTTTCCTTTCAAGCTTCCACCAACCGGCATCGTCTGGAGTGACTTGCGAGTCTTGACTATCCTCGCTTATGGAGTGTAGCAGGTCGATCATATCCTAGTCTGTGTTTTGTAGACATGCAACCTCATGACGAAATTTTCATGGCATTTATCCGCCCTCAGGATCGAGACCGCATGTTTGGAATCAATGTTAAATCGATATACATTTTCGGCGTTCATAATGTTAATATCATTGAGCCTAATCGAACCAAAAAAGTACTAACCGTAGCACAAACTTGCAGTACGATCGATACATTAGCCAAGAGGACAAGCAGATTCTCCTGTCAGCCAGTATTCATTGACAAAAGTAAAAAAGAAAAGCAAAGAAAGAAAAAAGAAGGAAAGAAAATGGTGTGCCCCATAACCACGGCACGAATCATTATTTTCGTTCCTAGCATCTTACAGAACGAGTCTATTTCAGCCGGCTTCTCTTAGATTGCTGTCGAGATACAGGTAGTTCGATCAGTTGCTTTTGATCCATCTATTTCTTAGTCTCAACAAGTGCATTAGCCACATCTACAGTCGCTGCTCGGAAGCTGGACGGCACTGCAATGGTGTGTCTTTTCATGTTATACGTAAGTATAACTATGAGTCGCCACTTATAGCCCCATACGCATCCCTCCGAAGCGGACCGCTCCGACGGATTTACTACTTTAACATGCACCTCTGTTATCCCCCGCCAGGGTCCAAACTCGAGATCGTTCGGCAGCAACTGCTACTCTGCGTTCGACAGCTAATGCCTTAGGGGATGGAGAGAGGTGACTGCTTAATAGGCAAGCGCGTCGTTCGATGCAGCTTCTCGCGATGTTATTTTGACCTTTTTATCTTCCGGATCAGCCCGGTTGCTTTTAATCGTGGTCATGACTTTTTAGCACGGGGTGGAATAATATGTTCTGGAGACGCTAGTGCTATGACTCGTTTAGCAATAGCTTCCGGTACTCGGGGCGCTGGTGTTGATGACTCGTGCCTCTAAGAAACGTTAGCATCCGGACTTCCGACTGACGTCGACGCCGACGCGGCGCCTTGCGAGCGTCACAAAACCGTTTTTAAACCGGCTCGGTTCAGACCTCCCCCCTTGAACCGAGCCGAATCGACCCTTTTAACCAGTCTGCTAATTGTAGTATTTAAGGCTATATAAGAAGCTAAAGATCCTAATTAATACAGCAATTGGATTCGATTTAAAAATATACTATTTTTTTTAGAGATAGAAAATCTCGAATCCTGGGGCACAGAAGCATAGCAACTATAATTCACTATCTGAAATGATCTAGATAACTGCTAATTGCTTGTTTAAAGCTTGAAGCTTGAATCTTAAGGCCAGAGTTTAACCCTATATTTAACTCCCTAATTAGATTAAAAAAAGCTGGTTGTAGTAATCAAAGAATAGGATCAAAGAGGTCATTTGACAGGTCACATGCAGGAAAAACTTTTGGCGCTGACAACTAGTAAGAGCGGATTAAAATAGATAACGGTGCCCAGCTCTGTTCTGTGATTAGGGGGGATCGTGACCGTTTCGAAACGCGGGGAAGAAAAATAAAAATGAAGGTCCAGGTCCCGTCCTCGTGACCTTATACATATTGCGGCCTTACATTACACCAACCAGGGGGATATCTCACACCGAGAATAGAAAGGAGGATAGTATAGAATCAAACAAAACGAAATTTCTTATCTCTGTGTAACAAGAATGGAAACAGAGGTATCTCGTGATTGAAACTATGTCTAAGACTACGGTTCATCCCGAGTGAAGATCATACAAAAGAATCTAAATATTGACATCGTAAAGAGCTCGTGTGCTGTTCATTACTGAGGTCGTTAATGATATCTTGTTACTCTTCCCAAATACACGTTGGGGGGTATTCTATCCTAATACCATACCTAGCCCTGGAATATCCTAGCGCCGAATCCCTGCATATGTAGATCATTTCAATCCGAATCCCTCACTGTTTCCCACGGCATTCCATATTTTCGCCGCAAGTTTCTGCTTCGTGGGATATCGATACAGTCCTAGCATGTTAAAACATGTCCGAGCAGTAGGATATCGCTGGATATCGTCACCTAGACAGGCGAGACGGATAGTGAGGTTCGTAGCGCCCATCGCAGGAATGCGATCACTGCCTGTGATGAATGAGAGTAGCTTTCTCTGCGCTTTAGCGTCCGCCTCAGTGAAGAGCTCCCAGAACCACTGGACTACCGGTTCCATCTCGGGCCGAGGGTTGGACCAGTTGTCATAAGTAGCAACCGCACGTAGAGATGCCACATCTAGAGCCTCCTCAGAGCCTCGCACCAGCAGCTCGATCTCCTCGGGCCGGAAAAGGGACAATGCATTACCTCCACACACAGTAAAGAAACCTCGCTTGAAAGGCTCAAACTGCCTCGCGACCGCGACATCAAGCATGTAGTGAACATACAGGTCTACAAATTCTCGCCGGTTGGAATTTGTCACAGGTTTACGCTCGCCTCCAGGGCACAGCGGGATCTCGATAAACTCTCCGTAGCGATCAACTTGGGCAATAAAGTCATGACAAAACGTTTCCTGCACATCACCATCGTATTCTAAGAGGCCCCGGAGACCTTTAGCCAAGGACGGTCGGTATTGCTCCAAGTCCTCAAGTGAACATTTATACGTTGAACGTGCAGTCGAGGTGGCAGGCCCATTCGATGGTGGTGCAGATGCAAGGAGCTTCTTGAACGCAAAAGGTGGCAAAGCGACATCAAGTATAGTGGAATTGTAAATGGCCAGTCCCAGAAGTACCCCAACCAGGAAGAACTGTTCCGAAGACTCAAAGCAATAAGGATTAAAATAGCAGAACTGAGACTCCTCGTCGTAAAGGAAAAGTCCTGCGAGAGTGTGAGATGAGCGACTATGTCAACAGGAGGGGGGAAAAAAGAGCAATGGGACATACCGTGGTTAGGGTCAAAGATCTCTCTTACGAGCAATAAAAACCACTCTTTGCGAAGACCTCCAGCATCTACCCCTTCTTCGCCGAGGAATTCGATCCGCAGCCCCTTCTTGACTTCCTCTAAATTGGAACCTATCACTTCACTAACGCTGCGGAGACTGTCTTCGATGAGACAGTCTCTACGGACTTTGAGAACTAGGTACTGGCTCACAGCTTTGCGACTGAGTATACTGTCAAAGAAAGCTTCCCGCGCTTTTACCTCCATCTGTCGACGCGCGTCATGTTCCAAGATGTGTATCTTCGCCCATATACTGAGGAAGAAAGGATATTGGCAAAAGGAGAACTTTCCAGTCCGTGACTCCCATGCCTCAAAATCTGCCACTAGGTCTGAATAATCGAGAAGGGTATTATAGAATGAACTAATAGGAATCATCTGGCCGGAGGTGTGGGCATTGTTTCTAGCAGCTAGACCGGCATTCGAAGTTCGTCCGTCAGCCAAGACGCCGTCTTGCTTTCGAGGGATATTCACATTATTAGCTGCAAACAGGAGCGACATTACTCTGGCAGCAGCCTTGATCTGCCAATCCTCGCCGTAGACCACAGGCTTCGGACCATCATCCTTCTTCTGCTTCGAGGAATTTCTTCCGCTGAGCGCAGCATGCAGCTGAGCAGCCGTATTTCCAATAGGACCAGGCAAAGTGGGAATCAGAGCATTGTCATCTTTCGAAGACTCGCTCCGTTGCCTTCCATGCTGGCGCATCAGACGATATGTCACAAAACCACCAATAAGATCCACAATCCTCTGGAACTGGCCTTTAGAGAAACGAGAAAACCAGGATACCAGACAGTGGTGACAATCATTGGGCAGATTTGACATCAAGCCCAAGATCCTCTTGATGATGCCTGAGTGATTTGCTGGTCCGTTGGTCCTCTGTTTTTGAGGGGCTGATAAACCTTCCCGAGGTGATCGATCCCTGGGACAGGCGTTACGTCCCCTGGACCTCGACTGCTGTGCGTTAGTCCTTGAGGATGACGGAGCTGTGGATGAGGGTCGCCTAGATGAGGCAGACGAGTATAATAGTGGATTAGCCAGTAGTATTAAAAGGAATCTGATTTCATCCGGCTTATTATTCAAGGGCTGCCTTGGCCGCTTAAGGACACTCTCCGTTGCTTTCAGAAGGGTCCTCTGAGCATGTAGACGAGCTTCAGCGATCTCTTTTTCTATCACATCCAGCTCCATTGTATCCCATCTCTTGCTCCCAGACGATCTTCGCTCAGACTTCGTATCTCCCACTGTCATCATCGACCACTTCTCCCGCCAAAATTCTCCCGCACTCAGTACGGCTCGATACCACTCCGCAAGCTCCGCCCAATCAATATGAGGTGTCCTCGGAGAAACACCTAACTTAGATGGATCAGGAGATCTCTCTCGTCTCACATCCTTCGTATCGCCACGTCGGGCTCGATGGCCCATCCACCACGTAGAATTCTCCGCAATGCCCCCTAGAAGAAGAGTCTTGGCATCTGGCTCAAACATGGCCGGATCAAGTAGAGGATTGGGCGTCGAATTCTGGTCTGTCTTCGGTCGTGGCATATTACCTTCACGAGCAGTTCGAGGAGAGGAGCGCGCAGTGGAGAATGAGTTGTTAAGGCATTCACAGCCTCTAAAGCATGATATGATATAGTCCTCGAGAGGCCGGAAGATCAAAGGACGAGTATCTGGTTGACTCTTAGATGAAGCCTCGTTCCCTGAGTGGCCTGTCCCTCTCGGAGAACGATCTCTTCCTGGTACGGCAGGGATATCAGAACTAGAACGGTTCTTCCTGCGCAGGTGTCGTTTCTCAGGATCTGCAGCATAGGGAGAGAGAAGCGAGTTGCTTCCCTCCCCGTTACGACTCGCTGCCTGCTCCTTCGGTGGAGACAAGTAATTAGAAATATCTGAGGTCTGCGTTGGAGATGATGAGAGTTGCGCATCCGGTGAAAGAGTCCACTTGTCAGGTGGTGATTCCGCTGCATGGGCGCCATTAGTTTGAGAGGGAGGGTAAGTATCAAAGTGCTGACCATTGATACTGGAAGATGACAACCGAGATTCAAGGATATCCAGACGCCTTTGGAGATAAGACGAGACGCATTGGTCAACGATTCTCTTCGTCCGTTCAACCGATATGGGAGAAGCTTCAAATAGAGCATTAGCGTGATCTTCGCGTACCCTGTCCACGATATCGTACCTTTTCTGTAAAGGCCTTTGGCGGCCGGTGTTTCAGTCCGGCCGGGATGTCCATGATGCGGAGCATCTCCCGAGTCACGGTACGGCTCCAGATCGTTAACCATTAAACAGACTGTGCACCTGAACACCTTGACATCCCTCGGCCATCGCACGGTAGAATCGCAGGTCATGCATCTTCCCGTTAGGAAGTCCTCCGCAGGGCCCTGACGCTGAGATGATTTGCGAGGGCTGTTCGACCTGAGATCGGGTTTATAAGTGACGAAATCGTCGTCATCATCTGAATCTAAGAAATCCTGCTTAGTGACACCCTTATGATTCTTCTTATTGCTTCCTCCAAACAACGAAGGGAACGGATGACTGATCGAACGGGAATGTGTGCGGCGAGCTGATGCCGCCGGACGTGGTGTGTCGAAGGGTATCAGAATCGGGACATCGTCATTAATGGGAATCGGTACAGTCCTCTCAGCATCTGGGATCGCTGAGACGTGGGAGTGAGCTGCATTCGAGCTCGACGTCGACGGGCCCGGATGCAACCGTGACGACCAGGGCGGCATATGGACGCATTTACTTCAATTCAAGTAAACTCCAAGACCATCCAAACGCGCAACTTCTGAACTTCAATAAGATGTCGTCAGCCTATTTCGTCTCAATCACAGTAGTTTTATTGAGTGTCATAGATATCATATCATGTAGAAGAAAGGGAGACGAGAGCATAATAAGGTCGGCCTTTGTTGCTTCACATACGCAAATGGAGGGATGTCTCACCTGTCCCACTTGCGCCTGCCAAGAGAACTAGGAACCGGACAATGTGGCCGAACAGCAAGAGCTGCTCGTATTTGGAGAATGCGTGAGAAGACAGATGCTCTTTCGTACACGGGTACCTGCCCGCCCGTTCCCCGGCCACTGGAAAGTGTAGTACTTGTCAAGGTACCCGGCGGTTTAACAGGAACCAGGACAGTTCGATCAGGAAGCTCGCGGGACTCGTGCAAGGGCGGTCTACCCTAGATACGGCGCTGACGATCATGAATGGGGCCAGCCCCGAGAAAGACCGCCCAGCGATCAGCCTCAGGGAAGCTTGGGCCTGTGTGTTCTCACTTGACCTACTACTGCCACGCCGGTGGTATGGGCTAACTTAGGGATGCCTCAGCCTGAGAGTTCATTGTTCGACCACCCGGAACGGACCCTACCAGCGCCTATTTTTAGCCGTGTCCATTCGTCAACCGGTCCGCCGTCCCATCAGCGGCCGTTGCTTGACGTGATTGTGAGTACGTGTACGCTCCGCTACCTCCGCACAGGAGCCTATCAATGGCCTGCATCAGTCCAGTTCTTTCCTAGTGCGGGGTTGTTCTTTGTATTCTGCACTTTACGGGTTGCTACGAACGTTGAGAGTGCGTTAGGGCGGAAGGATCGACCTTGGTTAGGCAAGCGCCCAATGCTTTTTTGAAACTCTAGCTCATTGAAAGCGCCGATACTTTATGAGCAAAGAAACTGATAACATTCCTTGCTGAGATATCCGATCTGAGAGATCTTTGCATAAAGCACACGCTGGAAAAGCTCAATGAAACAGTCGTAGCGATTTTTATTATCCCGTCCAAGCACCACCATGAGAAACAGATACCATAGCCACCATCCCGGGCTAAGACACTCCTCACACTTAACGGTATCTCCAGTAGCTCTGGGTGTTGTGGCGCAGCCAGGTCTTCCGGCGACCAGCGGTGGTTTTGTTGTAGCCGTGGCCACGGTTGATACCACGGGACTTCTTGCCGGTAGCGGTGAGGCCACGAGACTCGCGGTGCTGTCAAGAAACACAGGTCAGTACTTTATTCATCGATCTTGATGCAATTGCCTGCTCAAAACGAACCTTGTGGACGGGCTTGACGATCCAGTTGATGCGGGGATCGCGGCGGATAGCCTTGTGCTGGGGGTCAACGAGGATGACCTCGTAGTACTTGTAGGTAGAGTCCTGGTTGATCCAGTAGGAGTTCAGGACACGGAGGTTAGCGCAGCGGCGGCCGACACGCTCCTCAGCAGTGGACTTCAGCGAGCGCTGGTACTTCAGCTGGTTAACACCCTGGTTGGTGGGCTTGCCTAAAATTTCACCATTGTGTGAGCAATCCCTCCTATAACAAATTCACCGCTGATTTCGAATCTGGAAATCGCATACCGAAGGTGGCACCCTTGGAAACAGGGCGCTTGCGACCGCCACGGCGGACACGGACACGGTAGATCACGTAGCCCTGCTTGGCCTTGTAACCAAGACGGCGAGCCTTGTCGGGGCGCGAAGGACGAGAAGCGCGGTGGACAACATTGAGTTGACGGAGCTATATTGATGCACTCTCAGCAAAGTTCAACGAGTGTATAGCAAGACACACAAAAAAGTCCAAAAAAAAGATTCTTTGGACTTTTTCGGACTGTGTGCCACATCCACCCGCCGGCAGATAAGTCGAGCCGCCCAGCAACACCACAAACAGGTATCCTATGGCAAAGCAAACGAGTTTTCCGGCGAGTAATGTATATCAATCGGAAATTGCGAGGGGTCTCACCTCCCAGCATCTGACGCGCAGCAGGAAGCGGATCACGTCGGACTGCTTCTTCTTCTGGAGCTCTTCCACGTACTTGAGGGCACCCATCTGGAAATCGATATCAGTTTCGCTGTCTCCGTTTCCAATTTCCCTTCAATGATGTCGAAGCAATCCGATTCGAATCGTAGGATATAAATCGAAGAGAACGTACCTTGTCGGCTTGGGTTGGTTGTCGGCTGTCGTCGTTGTCGCTGCTGAAAACGAAACTTTCGAAGGGCTCTTTGTCGAAGTCGTTGTGTGTGGGACGCTAAAAATTAGGCGAGATGCACACGACCTGCCATTTCCGCCAATCACGGCCACAACAGCAAGTCTTGGCGGGAGCACCGCGGAAGATTGGTCAGAAAGTATATCTACATCGAACAAAAGTAATCGCTGCTTCGACGATGCTTTCAAACCAGATAGCTTAGAAGGGCTATATAACAGATACATTGACGAACTTAGTTATACGTTATATTAGAAAATAGCATCAACATCGTCATCATCATCATCATAAACCCTCCCGCTCTTTCCTCCATTTTATCTCCTAGCATCCAGCATCATCCTTCGGAAGAGCTTTCACAAGCGCCTTCATCGCCTTCTGAGCCCTCGTAGCAGCTTTTCCCCAACCATAAACACCTTTCTCTCCACCACCTATCTTCTCCAACTCCTCACGTCCCATCTTCAGCATACCCTGGAGGTGCACATCCTTATCAAACTCAACACTCTTAATCTGAGCCTGATCTGCTCCACGAACAGACGACTTCGCCCTCCGTCCTTTCTTCCCCTTCTCATTAAACACCAAGCTCATCTCGACCTGCGCCTCCGAAGCCCGTCTACCAGCACAGATAATACGACGCGCTTCCTCGTAGTCCTTTTCCATCGCGGGTCTGGGGTCCTCAGGTAACTTCAGATTGTTCGCGTACTGGGAGAGCTTATCGTACTCGCTCACTAAGTCTCTGGAGCGATCGAGGAGCGTCCGCGACAAGACATGGAGAGGATGGTTTTCTGGACTGGCGTCTCCAGATAAGAGATCCGTAGATGAGGGCTCGATCCCAGTTGGCGCGAGGGCCACGGCCATAAGTTCACGAAACTGGGACTTGAATTCTTCATCTTCGACCTCACTATCGTTCAAGAGAACATCAGCAACCAGAAATAAAGAAAGAAGAACAGAAAAATAGGCACATGCATCTGTTTCTTATAATCAGCCACGAGACCCAGCAGTCTCTTCTCTTCCTTCTTCACAGTGCGCTCGAACCCTTCCCAGAAGTCATCTTTCTTCTCGGTTGTTTCGAGAATGTTCTGCAATGCAGTGATCATTTCCCTGTTAATATTTAATATTCTATCAGATAAAAGTCATATAGGTTCCTGACATGATAGGATAAGAGTGTAGAGATGGATGTAAAGCTGATGGACTGAATCGCACCTGGCTTCCTCCGGCTGGCTTAAAGAGGTCCATTCTGAGAGATCAGACGAGATGGACCAGTCGTCTACGTCGCAAGAACCATCAGATCCTTCGGTGTGAGATGTGATTTGCTCTTTTTCTTTCTTTTGTTTCTTCTGGGGCCTTTTATCTGCCTTGTCTGCAAGGGTTAACTGCGTTAGAAATGGACTTTTCTAGCTGCGGAAAAGACGGACTGACTTGGTTTGCTGGTGCATTTTCGAGTTAATTTAACCATGGTGCTGATTGCAGGATGGGTAGGGTAGAATATTTTTAATTACAGCTCTTCAACTATGATGTTCTCACTTCGTGATGGATGGCCTCTTCGAACATGGTCAGGGATCAGGTGACGGTTCAGAGGAAGTCGAATGGAAACTGCAGAGTACGGCCTACCGCGTACAGCTATTTGGCTAGGAAATGGAGGGGATATTGACTGTTATTAAAAGAAGAGTGGTCTAATATTGATATTCTGTTCTTCAGAAAAAAGAAAGAAAAGAAAAGTAAAAAGTTCCTTTTCGTGTGTCTATAGAAACCCGTCGTCGAAGCGGCCCTGCCTTTCTGACTGACTGCCAATGCCAACAAAACATGGAGCTCAAGCCGTCTAGGCCATCAAGCAGAATCAAGGAGGAAGAGACAATTTCGAGGTCATTGTCGTAAAAGAAAACAATAGCGAACAGGTAAATACAAGAAAACATAACCAACCCATTCCAGGGTTTGTCCATCTATGTCTAATTTCGATTTCTCGTTTCAAGCCGGATACACTGACCGAATTGATTATAGCCGAATGCAGACTCACAAAGCCCTTGCATTTCAAGCTCAGAAGACGGCCCTAGTTCTTTTCTTTTCATTCTTTTTTGTCGTGACGGTATCTCCAGCAAACAAATTTTCCGTGACCCAAAAGGAAAAGAAAGGAAATTGCCGTCGATCTCTGCATTTTAGACCGTCCAACATTATCCTTCCCAACAGAGAATTTTAAAATATAATAAGACTAGCCAACTGAAAACATAAGACAGGAGCTGAGAGGAGGAAAAAAAGAGAGAGGGAAAGCTGAACCCATTTTGTTCGAAGGTGCCAACAATAATAATGGAATACAAGTAAACTATTCGGCCCATTAACTTGCGGGTTGTGACGGTCTATGGAGGTATCAAAGGAAAAGACAGGGTGTAGATCTGTCTCATGATCTACAAAAGACTCTTGAGAGATATCTATTTTCGTCATATCGGGGAGGAGAAAGAAGGTCGAAGCACTCCACGAAATGGGAGTTATCGGTTGCATGATCGTGTAAATTGTCCGAGGTTAGAAAAGGGCCTCCTCCAGCCATTTCGAAGTTTAAATCAGCGAATGGAGTGGACCGCTCATGCCAAAAAATGGACTATAGAACGAATATTGGAGTGACATCTTCAGGATCCGAGTGACAAACCCTGGAATCTGCTCACCCATTCGCTTTGAGGATGAGCACGTTGCACAGCGCTTGGGGCAATATTGTTCGTCGGGGTGTAGTCCACAAGACCAGCCGTACCAAAAGGGCTTTGTGGGTACGCTGTGAAAGGATCATTTGGAGATTGTACAGCAGGATCGAAACCGCTCAGCCCAGTTTCTATCTGACGAGTGTTTTGGCCAAATGACTGATAAGTATCAGCATAGGCGTTGCGGATTCCAGCACCCATTGAGCTAGAGACTTCTCTATTTCCATCCAGCGAGTCTCTGGCGTTAACAGATGATGCTTGCGGCAGAGCGTAGGATCTGTGATCATGATGGTGACGACGCTCATGAGGACCATCTTGGCTGTAACCTAATGGATTCCCTATTGAGGTTGGTGGTTGTAGGCCGGCAGTTGGGGGTGTCACAAAAGAAGCTGGGTTGATGGCTGACATCCAAATTCTGGTCTTGTAGATCTTGAACAGGTCGGTAACCAGGGAGTTGAAATTGATATACGAGTCAGCAAAGTAGTAGAACGTAAGTTTCTTCCAGTCCCTGGATTAAAGTTCAGTACGGTTCCGTAGAAAAAATGAACAAAGGGTTTGCTCACATTTGAAATTCTGCATCCAGAATTTCCATATTAAGCCTGTGCTCAGCAACCTTCTGTTGACAGACACGCTTAGCTTTCGCTTCATTACCTTCTTTGTCACGCAAGGTAAGGATCTCATGGTTCTGTGCAAGCCTCTTGATCAGCTTCGGCTTGATCTCTGTGACCTGAGATTCTTGCACGCCATGGGAGCCTGGAGGGCCCATTCCTCCTATTGCGCTCCGATTTCCGACTCCCGACAGGGCCCCGTTGGGATTGAGGACATTAGAAGCTCCATCCTGGGCCCGTCTGGAGAACATCATCAGCCATTTATAATGCTCTTCAGCGTACTGCTCCTTTAGTTCGCGAGCTTTCTGCAACGAAACGTTGGCATGCTGGATGGTCCCGAGATCCGTACCACGGTCTGCTTCGACAATGACAAGATCACCTGGCTTGACCTGGAGTCCGGTGTCTTCTTGGATATAGAACACATCGGCACGGTGACATTTGAATGTGACGATAAAAAGGAGCTGGTTCTGATGCGGGTGCGCTAGGTTCGAGTGTTGACGGCCGTAGGCGGTCGGCATATTATACGCCTGATGGAGCGATGAGGGTATTTGGGCGGCAGGAAGGGTTTCCGTAGGTCTAATCGCTTGTTCCCGACCGGCAAAATAGGATGCTGCAAAATTCCGGACTTGTAAATGCTCTTGTTCTAACTCACGCTCTTCAAGATGATGGGTCATACGAAAATAGTGGTACTCACGGTTCTCTCCTGGGGTAGAAGAAAGGGTTCCTTCAGGGTAATTCACGAATCCATCGTCTCGGTCTCCCAGGCCAGACCGAGATCCAATGCCCGAAAGGTTGGCGTCGCCTGTGGAACCGATCGACGCATGTCTCGTGGGTATATCTGCAAACGAATGTCGTCGGCTCTGGGGAAGGTCCGCAATGCCGCTGAAACCGAGAGAAGTTTGCCAATGGGCCCTTTTGACATTCTCAAGGTTACGATTCTCTAGAGAAGTAAAGGTAGGAAACTGCTTTTCCAGATTAGCTGAATGTTCGGAGAATCTTCTCCTTGGATTAGTTCGAATGTTGCTATAGCCAGGTATGTTTCCCAACTCGTCTAGATCCTCCACTGCAAGGTCGGATTCTTCAGGGACACTGCCAGGTATACGATGAAGGTTGTGGGCACCGCTAGCCATGGAGAAACCACTGTTAGCAGATGCAGTAGACATCGCACGGTCTCTGAACCGTGAGGCGTCCAGTTGACTGGCTGCTTGTCGGAGAAGAGCATTCTCCCTCGCGAGTTGTTCGATGGTACGCGCAGGATTAGAGGTATAGTTATAGCCGCCTTCAGACTCATTTGCGCTGTCTCCGTCATCATCATCTTCACGGACACGGCCCAACATAGCAGGGTCGTGTCCCAACTCTCCCAGCAGACTAGGTCGTGAAGAGCGGTGTTGTAGAGCAGAATATTGTCCAGTATTCCTACCTCGGCCGGCAGAAAACGAACCGGCGGGCCTCGCCACAAGACCGATGGATTCAGGGTCCAACTGACCAACAGAATAAGACTGTGAGCGATATGTCTTCGGTGTTGGATGAAGAGGAATGGTAAACGGTATGGCAGATTCACCAGAGATGGTGCGCGTGATGGGACTCAGCAGCTCATCCGCAACACTACCACTCGTGATCGGGGGATTTGACATGGTTGGAGACGGAACTATCTCCGCCAGTCGCGGTGGAGGCTCCTTGCGCGACTCCGTGTTCCAAATTCCTGTACCCCACGGGAATGTGCTCCCACTGGTGTGGCCCCAAGAGCTTGAGCTTGCCAAGTTGGGGCTTGTGCTTGCGGCCCAGGTCTGGTCAGCAGCAGTAGTCGCGGGAATCGGAGCCGCTGAAGAGAAAGAAGTTGTACCAGTAGTCAATGAAGCTTTTCTTGGGAGCCCAGAGGGCACTTCATTCAACCATGAGGTACGTCGCGCTGGTTTTGATAGAGGGCCAGAGGACATGGATTGAGACTGCTGCTGCTGCTCACTCTCATCTTCAGAGGATGCTAGCGCCTCTGAGTCAGGGGTAGAGCGACGAACCCCGGGGTTACTCTTCTCCAGCCTCATCGACGCGTTGCTGGGCGCACCCGTTGCTGCTGACCTTGAAGGCTGAGAGGATTTGGTAGATGGTGCCGCCATGATGCCTTTTGGTCGGTGAAAAGGGCGTTCGACTCTATCAAATGTGCTTGCGAGCTTTAGTGAAAGTTACATACGATTCCCAAGGAGAAACCGAACATCTGATAGCTGACTGGTGGATCGTTGAGAAACAATGATTTCCGTAACAGACGCTGATCGGCTCGGGATACAGCAGCTGTGTGAAGAATGAGTGGCCCTGAAGTCAGGTTGACAAGTCAGCTCAACGTGTCAATTTGGAAGCGGATGATGCGCGAAATCGAAAGTAACAGGGATTCCATTGGCTTTGAGCAAGAGCAGCAAGTAACATAATAACACACAGCCCAGCTTGATAGAAGATGCACTTGAGATGAATGTTAAAGCATCCATTAGGAAAGAACTCACTTTGGAGATGACTTTCAGTACAAGCTTGATGTGAAATTTTGCTGATAAGTGCAATCCTCAACACAGCTCACTTGACGTGTTTCTAGGTAAGTGCTGGATTGTGTCTTTTGTAGTAGAGTGTCGCCAAGAAAACAATATAACGTCACTTTATGATTAAGCAATAATGTCGCAGGGGTATTATCTATGTTTCGATGGAAGTTTTTCGTCTGAAAGTCCAGCCTGTCACGCGAAAGACCCGATCCGAAGTCAGCTCAGCTGGCACATGTAAGTATGTCAACGAGAAGGCAAGACAGCCATCTCATGTCCAGACAGTCATGGAAATGAAACATAAAACTCGAGACAACACAACAGTAACGTAATGATGAAATGGAAGCTCTTCGCTTTGATGAGTGAATGCGTGGGAGATAGAGAAACAAACGGCAAGAAGGTAAGTGGAAAGCGAGTATAGGAACACTCTACAACTTCTCAACCATGCCACATAGATGATCTTTCCAAATGTATTCGACCACTCGTGCTGTTTTGACTAGAGGAACTATCCTTCACAGTCAAGTCATGTGTGGCAAACACAAGTCGCCTCCTCTGCCATGTTATACCCAAAACGGTAAGTAGTGCAGTGGGGATCATGCGATTTGGCTTCCAGGCAATCAGGAAAAAGGAGAGGGGCAATATTAGGGAAACTATGGGAATGATGATCGCCTTGGCGCTGAATACAGTGGACTGCCATCCGGACGCCGATATCATCTGACAGAGCGGCACCACGTTCTCTCTCATTGGCATCAGGTCCAACAGCCTGGAAAATGAATGCCAAAAAGGGGAACGTGGTGGAGAGCGTCGTCCGCTCGAATAATAAAATCTGAAGCTTACCTCTTGTGGTAATATCAGGATTTCTCAATACAGCACAACTCTTTTTATGAAAGGACAAGAAGCAACGCGAGGTCGTTATCGTGATCTGCGAACGATTTTCTGTTAGAAGGCGATCAAGAACCAACGCGCCAGACTCGAAACTGACTTTTTTTCCAGAAACCTGTATTTTCTAACCAATAAATTCACCTTACAATTCTTATTCTGGTGTCGAATGGGTCTGTCGCAAACCAAAGCAGCAACCAGGCTCTTTGGTTCTATGAAGCCGTATGGGCGGGAGGGGGAGGAGAGGAAGCGCGCAGCGTCTAGATCGCGGGAGTCGCTCTGAAGTTCGCTTCCTTCTGATAATTTCCGTCTATCTGAATCGTGATCCTCGTCTGCAGCTTGCAAGCTTGATCTCTCGAGCGCGCGTCAGGCCCGCCAACGGTCAGGTATGCACCAGCAAGATGGTTGCGTGACCTCGGAATTAGGTTCCAAGTAGCTTGGCTCCAACGGACGACGCACTGTTACGAACAGCGCATTTTCAAAGGAACCTGCACCTCCAGCAGGACCATGTCAGTTTGTTTTCTGTAAATTTGGGGAAAGGGGGTGGTGGTTTACAAAGTAAAGTGGCCGCAATAGTGTGTTCCGGGAGAGCAACAGGGACAAAGTTGTAAGCTCACAACGGCCACCAAAAACGGAACGTGTATAAAGATGCGGAGGCGTTCACAGCGTTTGGATCGAAGCGCAAGGGAGATATATGTCCACCTGACAAATTAAAATCCCACGATCGGTGCTTGTCTCTCTCTTTTTTTTCACTAGAGGGGGGAAGGCGACGAAGCGATGAAGAACGAAGAGCCACGGGTTGGGGCTGGAAGAAGTGGCGCCAGTTCAAGTCTGGAGATGGAGCAGTTAAGTTCAGACTCTAGTGGCAGCGAGGCGACCAGGAGCACGGAGCCCCAGGCTTATGACAGCGATCAGGGAAAGGAGCTGCCGTACGAGGTGCTCTGGAGTACGATGGGCTGTAGCGGGTCTTCGGGGACGTGACTGGCCCGGACGGGGCTCGGACGGGGTGATGCTAATGATGCTAATGATGCTACGGTCGCTAGAGAGGGGGGAAGAAGGCCAGCCAGGAGACTTTTTCTCCAGGGATCCAGCGAGCCCTTACCGAACTGGCCCAAAATGCGGAGAGGGGAGAGGCTGATGCTTCCAGCAACTCGCAGTCCCCCTCTCGCATCCACCAACCGTGTGTGGTGGAGGCGTTTGAGATGCTCTTTCTGGCAAAGACGATAGTCCCGCGCTAACGACCGGCCGAGCATGGCATCTCAACGCTGCACCACCGAGAAGGTTGTCTTTTTTGCGGGGGTGGTCCCGATGTGCGCTGCATACGATTCTTACATCGTCCGAGGCACGGGACCTGGATCACCATCTATAGTACACGCACGACTCGACATCAACCACCACCGCTCGATGCATCCCGTACGAGGATGCCTATCCCAGCGGCATGCACGTCATTCTCGTTTCATCCACCTGCCCATTCTCCATGAGCAAAACGGACAGGGACATTCAGCATGGCCAACTTCAGTCGGCAGTTTCTCGATGTTCTAGGTTGTCATCGTACGTGCATTGCTAGCTTCCAAGGAATCATGCAGGCCCAGACAGACATATTTCTGGATCAGGTCCCACCATGGCATGTGCCGTCCTCTGGTGCGTTCCCTCCAGCATCATGAGGTCGCTGCGAACATCAAACGGCCCGCGAGGGAGCACAGCGACGGATTATATTATTTGTATGGACACATACATATAAGCGGCATCACCGCCGATGGAATACCATGTGGAGTGGCGCGTCCGTCACTTAGAGTAGTAATTCGACCCGCAAGGGGCGAGCTTTGTCCGATTATGATCACCCATCCATCTTTGCGGAGAGAGCTCGAAGAGAGGGGCCTTGCCCAGTCTCGACCCCTCTTCTCGCAGCCAGTTGTCCCGCCTGGTCCAGTAGTTCTCTGGCACTCTCGACCGGATGGGTCGACATTCAAAGCTGGCTGCATAGACCGATTCTCTCTGGCGAACATACCAGCAGCACGAACTGCTACCCTCTGGAGCTTCAACGTCCGCTCCGCAAGATCCGGGGGATAATCCATGGTTCAACTCCCAGAAGACCGCACTCGGCGAAACGCGAACAACTTGTGTGTGCTGACCAAGAGGCAAGAAACCCAGGCGGAAAGATGCGGTCCGCCCTCACGCATGCAGACATGCTACGGCCTTGTGACCCGCGACGGGATCAGAATCAACACGGAAACCCACGATTAAGATCGTGAGACGGTCCAGTTCACATCCAGAAACCGACGGACCCCGCCCGCCACCACGATGGGAAGCGAACTCAGCTCTGAACAAACTAGAAGCACGGGCGGATTCTACCACGGGTGCGGGCAACCATTTTCACATTGATGGCTAGCCAGCTGCACAATCGCTTTTTAGAAGAATAGAGGACCAAGCTATTAAACGGTCTCAAGCCACAACGCCTACCATTCGCCGTCTCTAATGGTACTTCCGTGGATCGAAGACCATGACAATGCTGACATGGAATTCTTATCGTCCTCTTTCTCAGATCCCTAAGCTCTGAAGAATCTGATTGAAGTATATTGTCAATGGGGGTCGTTGATGAGTGCGGTACGAACAGCTCTGCAATTTCATATGATTAGATACGATTGAATCCTGTTCCTGACATCAGAATCCCGCCCGTTCTCCTTGCTTCCTTGTGCAGCTTCTGAGATCGCATCGCCGATTCAGTGATCTGTATCACGAAGATTGAAGGTGGATGTGGGGAACATAGGCATTTTGTGGCGTTGATGGACGGGAAAATAATGGTTCTGATTCCTCTTCTGATCCTGATCCTTGGAGCTGGAATCGCTTGAGGGCAGCAGTAAATACTCAGAGCGGAAGGAGTGTATCCTCAAAGTACTACTACTAACCTAGGGTTTCCCTTACACTGCTTTGAACTAGGATGGTGCATTAGTCACCCAATATTTACTGCTCAGGTAACTCAATGTTCTTCGAAACCCCAGGAGACTTTCATACGAACATCATCATTCCAACAATACAACACAATACACCCTTCTCACTGAAGATCCCAAAATCATCACATTCCATCCTCATTCCAGCCCCCTTTGAACTTCACTTCACTTCACAGCTTTCGGAAGTAATGACCCAAACCGAGTTCTGAATTCAAACAACCCCAATCCCTACCGACCCACTCACTCTACCACTACCTACCGGTACAAGTAACTGAAATTGCCCATGAGCACCCATTCGTCATCGCCATCCACACTGCGCAACAATACGTAGCAAAAAGACCAAATTGACTTTCGGAGTCCCGGCAAAGCAACAACTCACACGAGGAGCCATACGCTTAGTCCTGTTCCAGTAAACCTCCCTCCGCCAGGTAGGTCGATCATGCATTACCCCAGATTCCGTCCACGAGCAGTGGATCCCGCCCAGTGGGCTAGGCAGAGGGAAAAATGAGCTCATCTCTAATTACCTGAATCATGATCGACCCGAGGCTCGACCTGATTCTAACAGGGCGTGCTAAACCCCTCATCTCGTGACTGTGCGGGTTTTAGCTTATCCATTCGTTTGGAGTTGCTAAACGTAAAATTTTTTTTCCTTTTATTTCTTTTTCCTGATAGGTGAGGGATTAATCGCCGTGTAATGCGTTTAGAGTCTTGCATGTCTGGTTGTCTATATTTGTCTAATTCCTAATCATTAAGCTTATGGTACCAACGTGACCATAACAATAAAAAAAAAATAAAAAATAAAAAAATTGAGACGTCCTCCAGGTATTTTCGACATCGAGAATGCAGAACAAAAAGAAAGTCATGGATGTTTATACAAAATGGATAAGTGAAGATCGTTCTGCAATATCACGCGCGAAATGAGTAAGATGCACCGGGCAATCTGGCTCTGAGTGGGCCTTCATGTGACGATAATAATATATGGAAGCATCGGAAGGAATGACCGCCTATGCTTCTACGGTATCCAAACTTCCCTTTCCGATCGTTGAAGCGGTCGCGTGCTCGCCCTTTTGCTGACGGAGTTTCTCCTCGAACTTGGCGAATTCGTGCATCGAGATCTCTTCTTCCGGGTCGGTGACCTGCTCCACTGCCTTGACCTCTTCAATCTATTGACAGTCAGCACATGCGCATTTCACGCTTCGAGTATATCATTAAGTATATCATTAAGAGAGAGAAAAGAAAATCAAGACGGAACTTACATAGTGCATCAGCATCGACTCGATACCATTCTTCAGGGTAACAGTGCTAGAGTCACAAGTTCGACAAGCACCCCGGAGCTTCAGCAAAACTGTTCCATCGTGGAAACCACGATATTCAATATCTCCTCCATCTTCCTGGATGGCCGGTCGAATTCTGGTCTCAAGAAGCTCCTTGATCATACCAACAACCTCATCATCATCCTCATCGTAGGCGAGCGAATCCTCCTGTCCACCCTTTTGTGCGTGTTCGGCGGAGGTCCTCTCTACTGTATTCACAATCCTCTCGCCGGATGTAACGGCTTCCGTGATGAGGCTGAACACCTCCGGCTTGATGTGCGCCCAGTTGGCATCGCTCTGCTTCGTGACGGTGATGAAGTCGGGTCCGTAGAAGACGGATGAGACTCCGTCCACATTGAGGAGGTTGGCCGCTAGAGGCGACGGGTGGGGAGGTGCGAGCGTGGATCGCGGAGAGAGATATTCGAGGAATGGAGTCGGGAAGTTCTCTGGTAGAACGGGGTGGTTAGGAAGGAACTTGAGAGCCTATATAATTCGGACTGTGATCAGCAAATTATCTCGGGATTGCGCATACTTATAGATAACATCGA
This sequence comes from Paecilomyces dactylethromorphus, assembly GCA_029606265.1. NCBI lineage: Eukaryota > Fungi > Ascomycota > Eurotiomycetes > Eurotiales > Thermoascaceae > Paecilomyces > Paecilomyces dactylethromorphus. The sequence goes on from JAPVCE010000024.1 coordinate 34,042, forward strand.
AATGACTCCAACTTACATCCGGGTTCGGTGTCGTCTCAGTCTGGATGAATATCGACCTCTTATTTCCTGACGACGGTCCATTCACAGGCAACTGCGCCACGGGCTGGTGATGCGGTCGCAAACTCGGTCTGCGTCGGGCCTCTGATGCTGTAAAAGTCGGGATACGAGCTGCATTGTACACGCTCCTTGAAACCCTCGACACAACTGTCGGAGCAGCAATATCCCACTCGGCCGCAACTCTGACCACTGGTCTAGAGCGACTGAAGAGCGTCCATCTCAGGACATATCTCGACGTCGTTTGCACTGACATTATTTATATGAATTGAGTTGAGATGGTCTGATATTGAATTTGACAGTTGTTTGGGCCTTCAATTATTTCCTTGATGTTGTTTGTCACTTTGGGATTTTTTGATTACAAAACCAACTCCGAGGAAATTCGCCCCAGCTTTTGGTCTGCCCGAGGGCCCGAGGGACTTGACGTAATAAAGTCACGTGCATTATGTGTACGAGCCAATAAGAGTGTAGATAATACCTACCTGATTGGCAATCAATAGTAATCACGGTAATCGCTTCATTGTGCAGAGTAATCTGCATTCAGACCATTGAAAGCATGCTGCCCTGAAAGGTATACTTTTTCCTCAACCTTCAAGTAACTTTGGGCACGTGTCCAGGAAAGTCTATGCGACGATATCCGCACCGTACAGAACAATCAGTGAATAAGACCATCACGCTCAATCCCATGCGCGGTAATCCACGGAAACATCCACCATAAGTTTAGCCGGTAAGAACTACATTCCTCCCCTTAGGACGCAGTCTCTCGGTCGTTCCAACATCCGAGAGGAAAGGGAAAAAAAAGTAAGCAATCACCAGTGTGTCAGATAACAGCTAAGAATTAGCCACTTCAATCTGACACATGATATTCGTTTCAAACCCATGCGTTTATCCATACCCTTGTTCGCGCTTGTGAATTCGGGGGTCTTTGCGCGTGAGTTTTCCGTTTCGTTTTACAGGTCTGATACTTTTTACCCACTTTAAACAATGACCCTGTTTCAATAAAGTCTATAATGGTCTGGGCTCGTATTTACCTGCACTTTAAAGTATAATCAGGTGATATGCTCGCACACAATGACTTATGCCTAGATATGCTAGCAGCTTGTGTTTCCGTTCCTGTAGCTCGGTGGTCTCGACTCTATAAATTATGCCGAGGTATAGAGTCAGACAGTGTGACCATATACCATGTCGAGAAAGTTTCAACGTCTTTTTCCACAATGGCATATTTAAAGATCGACCCTCGTAATTGCCATCCGTGGCTCGAAAAAGTTTACGGTTGCCATTCCCGGGTTTTTGGAATTTAGGATTTTGACGGTTCCGTCTGATGATGCCGTGGCTTAAACGGTTTCCGTCCTGCAGCCCTGGAGGGTTCTTGAGTGCGCCCCGTCTTTGGTTTAGGGTCTTTAATAATATAGTTATGGATTTTATGCAGGATATTTACTCTAGTTTGATTTATTGCCTGATAACGATCATGGAGAGATTACAACGCAGCGCATTATGTTAAAGAAGCTCACTGCAACTGTAGGAGAACACAACTATTAGTTCACAAAAAATTCAGTTTTCAACCCCCTAACAGAAATAAAAATAGGACCTTTACGTGTCACATTATCGTAAAGTAAAAAATTACTCTTTGGAGTCTGTATTTTTGTTGAGTTTCTAACATAGAAACCAGGGTGCTTCTTGGTCTTACTTTCTATCTACTCTGTTCGAGCCAATAATTGTATCTTTTTATCGCGTTTACTAGGCTCTCAATCTATTGCATCTCAATTGCATTCGTAGGTCTTTTGCCTATTCAGTTCTGTCCTCAGAGACTTCCTATCGATACAGCTGCTATAAATATCAGGCCAAGTAGTAACTACCAAGAATCGTACAACAGCATAGGATTATGAAATAGTCACTGACTTCGGTCGAGCAGAGTCAAAAGTACTAAAGATGTAATAATATTAACATCATTATTTGTATTATATATGAAGAAAGTCCATTAGAGACATATTTCCTAGATCAACGGTAAATAGAGGTAGCTTACAAGGTCTAAGAGAGAACCTCAGACGACTTTCCTTTTTTGCTATTTACTGTTTACGTATAACAGTTTCCATCATTTGGGATATAAAGGATGTTATGTGAATACTCCCAACCTGTTAAATATGCTCTACATTATATAGATGGTTGTGTCCCATCCTACGTGGAGTGAGACTCCAACAAATTATTCTCTCCAGTTAGCCCATAATGACAATTTTCTCAGCATTGACTGATTATGGATAGCCCACACATTCTCTCTGTGCATTTTCTGATCCTGAAAGGCCCATAAAATTTAGTGGTATTTATTGCATCTGGATATCCTTTATAGACCACAAAAATATCTCAGTTCTCGTCTCAATCAGGTAATTGACAGATAACGTGCTTACCGTTCTGTTAAATGAAATACATTAATCCTGACGATTAGCACTAGAGTAATCATCGAGCTCCCAAAAACGTCGATCCTCCTGCTTCTTCTGTGCAAAAATGCCAAACGGATCGAAGTGTTTAATTATCCATGGTCGATTATCCTTCCGGAATCTCCCTTCAAGTTCAGTCCTGCCATCTTGCGCCAAATATATATAGTATTTCTCAGGCAAATAGTGTCTTGGATGTCGTACATTCCACAAAACAGAATTTGCGAGCATGACAGTCGCCTCGAAGACATAGAAAAACCACTCATATCGCAGAATGGGACTCAGGGTTGTGAGGTCACCGGTTCTCGTTGTGTTGCCAGATTCTTCGACCATACGGTATATGCAGCGTATCAAGATCAACGATGCGCTGATGTACAATGTGATCAGGGGAGTCGAGACTTTAGCATGTATATTGGCTTTGGCACACCGCCGATGGAAGATGGATGTGAGGAGGATGAAGATGGCAATCACGGCGAGTTGGATCGCGAGCGAAGCTAGTGTCAAGATACGTCCGAGAGTCTGGTGCGATCCTTTTGTATTGGAGAGGAAGGATACCCCTATTCCATTCAAGCCCTCAACTAGTGCAGACAGAGAACCGAAAGTGGATAGAACGCGGCCAGGGTCAAGAGGTGAGAAGTATGGTACGTAATAGAGTATTCGACCGAGGACGTGGTAGTTAGCGAGTTCCAGAAGCGGACTATAATGACAAAGGATCAGTGGATACTCAAATGTATTGTCTATATCGGATTTGTCACTCACGGGTTGACATATATCAACACTACACTCATGATGTAGATAATCAAGTTTTGAGAAGTGTATAAATAGTTAAAGGCTCCGTATTCTCGCAGAGCAAAACCAGCAGAAAACATTAGCGCGCAGAGGGGGTGCAAGGCTGTCAATTTGAAGCATTTGAAGCGGCTTATCATGGGAGTCAGGTCTGGTTTTGCGATAGCAAAGGGGATGATACACTTACTAACACTGCCAGAGATGGTAGAACCCTGAGGCAGCGAACGCGACAGTGAAGAATATGGGCGCTCCCTTGTTAGGAGCATATACATAAAGGCTTCCCTCAACTAAGATATGTCAGCAGTAATGCTGCGAGCAGGAGATTTAAAAGTCTCACTAGGTTTGCCGTCTTCCATGTTGGACTAGAGTCGAAATTATCGGACAGAATCAGTAGAACTTTTAGTCTTCACGTTGAACACACAGCAATGCCAGAGTATAAACTTGTTGAAATGAAAAAAAATTTGCTTCTTTAGTGTTCACATTTCTGTCCCCCCTCTCTTCCTGGCCTTCATATAGCAAGTTCCTGAATCCTGATGCCTACCACGGTTCGAGACCAAGCATGTCTCTGTGCCTGATTAACACTCAGACCAAACCTTAAAAGGGCAAAAAGGATGTGCGTGCGTCTGCAACCCTGTATGTTCGTTTCCAGTACACTTTGATAGCGCAAACTCGCCGAAACAACGTAAAAATTCTCCATTCTCGGCCTCGAAAGTGGCATCACTAGAAAGGTCAGTCAGTGATTCAGTTAATTTATCGACATTCCATTTTTTTGAGAAGCATTTTCCACCAGAAACGTGGAAGATTTTGGATTTTAGAAGATAGACCTTTCAGGAGTACTGCGCTAATGATCTCCTAAATGGTGTAGTATATCTCAGCAATAAGGCTTAGAGCATTAGATATTGGCCAATGTGAGAAAAGGACCGGTTTTAGGCACGTTTATTTCCCCACTGCGCCTTAACCCAAATAGGAGAAACAATGGCCAAGAACTCAGCCACGCCGATCATTGACATAAAAAAACGTGATAAGCCGCGAAACAATTTAGTTCGAGCTCTCGTCTACCTTGAGTTGCCAAAAAGAGCTCTATTCGGACATCTCTATGCTGCGAACATGACAAAGCAAGGTGCAGAGTCGGGGACAGAGAAGACCCAAAGGCGCCATTGCTGGGAATGTCTCCGACGCCGCCTAGTTTGCGACTCCACACACCCCATATGCATTAGATGCTCTACACGCGGGGTCATATGTCCTGGATACGACAATTCGAAACCTTTGAAATGGCTCTCCCCGGGAAGAGTAACATCTCGGAATCGGAGACTTAAGGGAGCTTCTTCTGATAAAATTGAGGACGACCACAATGAAACAACGACCAGGACCAAGGCGGAGCTGTCCCGCGGGACCAATAATGTGCGCATTCCTCGTCTTGAGATGAGGACAGAGATATGTGCCGCGGTTGAGGCTGTAGAATATTGCAAGTAAATATCCAAGGAGACATCTCGACAGATAAACTAACCTGGACAGACAACACCTGCATATATCAAGATCTGATCCCCATCAATGAACTTGGACCAAATCCTCACGTATACCTAATCTCGACCACATATCTGCAGAATGCGACTAGATGTCCCGATCATATTATATTTAGTTTCATCTGCATGACTCTTAGTCATCAAATCAACAGAACGAGGAATACCACCAAGTGTAAAGCCTTGGCTGAGAGCTTTCATCAGTATCGGGGCGCTGCCATCCGCTCTCTTAGTGAGGACATCAATGTGGAGCATAAACGTGTGGGCGATTTTGTCATTGCCGGAATCATAACGTGTTTACTCGCCGACGTGAGTTAATTCTCTTTGAAACTATGGAAGTCATCGCGCATGCTGAATGATTCTTTCCATAGGCCCAGCAAGGCGCCTCACCAAATTGGCGATGCCATCTCGAGGGAATACAAAGATTAATTACGCTCCGCGGCGGCTTTCGTGCATTGGTTGAATCAAAAAGACTAGACATGCTACTTCTCAGTTTCCTGTAGTACGTAGCTGTGGACAAGACTGTTGCATTTAAACATGATAACTAACCTTGTACAGCATTGCAGTTATGGGGAATACATCATCCCCTGCATCAGACCTCTTCATGACCACTTCACACCTCAGTGAACTTGACTTCATATTACAACAGTATGGAAGTCGAACATTCGCCTTTCTAATGTGTCCTCCACTCCTGTTCGCCGAGATCGTTAAGGTTAATCACCTTCGGATGCGGGCCACAGACCCCACTGGGATAGAGGACCTCTCTAAAGAGGCGTACGGAATACTGAGTCGTGTCAATGGCTTCTCGCCAGAGCAATGGGCCGAGTCCAAGCCCTCGTCGAAAGAACATTGGATACTTCTAGGAAACATATATCAAACAACCGTGGCATTATACTGCATCTCTTCGTTACAGAGCGTGTCTGTTCTGCCATTATCTTCATTATTGGGAGCTCGTCGCTCTACACATGGTCAGCTTCTGCATACACTTCTTAACGAGGCTCTCTCATCTCCTAGTATCAAAATCTTTATGCTCTGGCCACTGGTCGTGCTCGGGGTGGAGGCTGTGAATGGCGGCACGGCCATGCGTGCTTTTGTTAAAGAGCAGCTATCAGAGATGAGCCGTTATATTGGAACATATGTGCCACTGACTGCAAAAGGCGTCCTCGAGAGATTTTGGGCATCGGGTGAGTCCCGCTGGGATGCTTGCTTCGATAGACCATACGTGTTTGCGACACAGATTGCGGTAGATATTCAGCGGATATTGCCATCGTGCTAGCGAATGTTCTCAACTTGAATAGTACTGTCATATCCCTTCTAGAATATCGCTTTATTTCGTACATAAGAGAGAAACGTTGGGCTAAGTGCATGATATATCTATGGATAGAATACCATATTTCACATGCACTGTACATGCAGAAACAATTCCAATATTGTTTAGTCAACAAGCGGCGCGCACGGGCGTGATACAACTCATGAAAGGTGGCAGGCTACCGAAATCTAGTCCATAGCTTTGTTAGAAAGTTCAATGATACTGATACTTGCCGAAAGTACAGCACGTTTATTCTCAATGACAACACAGCGGATGATTGGGTTGGAAAAATCAGGACTGACGGCCATGTCAGTGACATATAGGCTCAGGAAGATAAGCCATAACGCTGGTTGAGAATGCCGCGGTATGCGGAAGACTGAGCGAGTTAGAGAGCGAGTGTTAAGTCCATTTATATCACATCTGTAATGCATCGGCCCAGGGGAAAGCGCCAATTGATCAGCTTGCTTTATTCTCATTTCATATCTTCAGTGCCGATCTGCTTTCCAAAGAAATGGGAAAAGAAAGAGAAAATGCATAGGCATAACGCCTACTCGTTTCTATCGGTTTTGACAGCATAGATCTGAAAAGAGCCTGGACAGACGATTAACATCTTTATAAAGCTAGCAATTGATTAGAGGGAAACATACCAGCCCACTCATTGAAGTCAATTTCAGCATAATCGGTCATCCATCTCTTGGGGCCATCTGTGGACCCACAGCAACTACTGCGACCTAGGTAAGAGGACTGTTTGTAAAGATTAAGGTCTGCTCTAGTATCGAGAATCAAAACGTCTGGAGCCAGGTCAGTACGAAAGAATATGTCTGCGTAGAGTTAAGTATTGCCTTTGAATCCAGCAAGTCTGAGATATTCCTCATATTCAGCAACCTGACTGGAACCTGCTATACATCCGACATAGAGCGCCATGTCATTAACAATATTTTCAGGGAGCTCTTTCCTTGCTAAGATATCACTGATGGCAATCCTTCCACCTGGTTTCAACAACCGAGCAATCTCATGGAACACAGATGGTTTGTCTTCTCTCGGAACAAGGTTAATAACGCAGTTGCTGATAATACAGTCAACGCTGGAATTCGGAAGCGGAATGGATTTGATTGACGCATGGATGAATAATGTATTAGATAAACCGGACGTTTTGGCATTTTTGTTAGCTAGTTCGATCATATCCTGACTGACATATAAGTTTGAAGCTCTAGCTACATAATACAACGCAGAGACTCTGACCTTTGTCATGTCAACTCCAATGGCTTTTCCTTCTGGTCCAACCATGCGAGCTGCCAGAAAAACGTCGATTCCCCCGCCGCTACCGAGATCGACAATCGTCTCTCCCTGTTTAATAATCAGAAATTCTATAATGTTTAGGTATATGAGCGCATATCAATGTTCAGGTACCTGCTTGATATTTGCGTATGCTACCGGATTGCCGCAGCTTAGCCCTAAGTTTGCCTTGTCTGGCAGAGAACATAGATCTTTCGCCGTGTACCCAAAGGCCGTTGCGATTTCCTCTTCCTTGTTGTCTTGGGTAGTTGTGATGCTAGTCTGTTTTGCGATGTCCCCATAGCGAGATTGCACATATTCGTAAGTATTTTCTGCCATGTCTGGAGCGTTTGATTGGCCTTTGACGGTGGAAAGCAAAGTCGAATATAAGAGACAGGCGTCCTTTGGTATAGATTAGTCCACAGTTGTGAGAGCGGGAAAAAAAGCAATATAATTGATTTATATCCTCATTCCGGATGTCCAGCTGTGAAAAGTGAGGGGCCTCGTACGTTTAAGTCACGGGTTTCATGGTATAAGTCATAGCGTGATGGATGACTGAAAATCGCCAGCTGATTGGATAGCTATATAAATGGTATGTCACCGTTATACACCTCTCAAACAGTCAAGTAGTAGTGATATGTCATCACCTTTTTAATCCTCCTATCGTTTCTGAGACATTTTTCTGATGGTCTGATGTGACTTCTGAAGAAATTCATTAAGATATTCATACCATACAAATTGACAAAGAGTCACGAATTGATGAGTGTAACCCAGCTGCAGTTTTATGTCTCTGATAGCCGTGAGTAAATAATAAAGAAACTACTATATAATTTCAGCAAGAACGGACAGCAAAACGCAGTTATCGATCCTGCAACCTTCTAGCGGAGATTTTGCATCCCTGTACCCTTGGCAGAGCTTAGTATCTAGCTCGAACATGCTTAACCCCTTTTTATTACAGTAGCAGATAATCTGTATTGCAACAGTACAGAGTGTCGTATCTCGGAGAACAACATCCAAGATTTCAGTGGTGATATCAGCAATTATGCTTCCATTAGATAGAGGTAGAGAGTCAAGCAGATGGGGATCCGGTTCTTTCTCAAGTAAATTTGTTACATAGGAACTAGGAATTGGAAAATCAACGAAAGTAGCAAAATCTGCAAACGTCGAGTGTGAAAACTCTTGACTCAAGGGCGACAGAGATCTAGTATCTCTAATTCCAGATTCTGCCGTAGGAAATCCGGAGCTGGGGATAACCTGACGTATGTTTTGTTAGTTCTTGCTACTGAATATAGTATTTGACAATTCTCATTCACACAGTGCACGGTCTTACTTACTTTTGGCGACTGCAAGGGCCTTGAACCCATATACGATTCAAGAACAGAAGGCACTGTATCTTCCGCAAGTGTAGTGCTGGTTTGCATCTCTTGCAATGTTCCTTCTTGATGCCCAACTGTGATATCATCATACTCCAGAACATCGGGATCCAGACCACTGGAAGTTAACAGTTTACGCAGTGCTTCGTTTTCTCTGCGAAGTTTCTCTTCTATAGCTTGAAACCTCATATCTGCCTGGGCAGCAGCCTCCGCATAGGACGCAATCTTGCTTTCAAGCTCGGCCACATAGTCGCGCCTTCGTTGCCGGTGCCTGCGCTGATTGTCACGGACTCGTTTAAGATTCTCAGCCTAGCAATGAGCGTCAGGTGCGGTAATCAAAAATTTGAGAAATGAATTTTCTTGCCTTTGTTTTTTGTTTCACACGTGGCATTCTAGATTGTACGAAATTTGGTCGTGGGTTGGATCGTATGTGGAAATCGTGCTAAACTTAGGTAGCAGACAGGAAGCTTGGGAAGTCTATGTTCGCAATGATATTTATTCAGAACATCGAAGATGTATTTAGATTGAATATCTACCCTATCTGATCATAAATTCTCGAACCATCGAATAGGACTGGAGTGGTGACATACCGACGACGGCTGGCGCACTGTGAAGCAGATTATTGGCTAGCGACCTGTCTTGGATGCCCTCCGCATATATTACCCCGCGGTTGATCAACCAGAAGAAGGCACAAAAATAAGAAGCGCAAGCTTAGAAGGCAGTGGATATTCACGATCTATAGTTAGCATATTGCAACAGAGAAGTTAACTTTTCCTTTTGCGGTTGTTAGATAAGGTTAGAAGGAGAGAAGTGTCAAATGGAAAAGTTGAGTGTAAAGAGCACTTACACACCAAGAGAGGGAGAATGCAAACGAGAACTCGAAACGGACCAAAGTAGAACATTAAAATACCATATCAAAGATAGATTTGTAATGAATCTTTTATTAGCAAATTTAGAACAGATTTTGTGCGACATCCAGCGTATCCATTTGTGGTTTCGTTGGCGGATACCTAGCACTTCAAATTTCTAGCATACTGGCCTACCTTTAACCATTAATTTACTTAAATTCTTTACCTAACATGGGACCTGTTAGGCGATATAATAGAGCTTTGGAGTCAAAATATTTCTAGGATTCATCCCTCAGGCTGCTTTCTAGAATCAATACCCACGTCGCCAGCGCCAGCGGCCACCATTCAATGTTTTCACTGGGCGGAGTTCCAACGAACAGACCCCTAATACCATAATCAAAAGCTCCTGAGAATACCGATTGCATAGCACGGTTAAAAGCCTTCTGGCTAAATGGGCTGGATCAGCCTAGTCTCGGAAATTTGACACCAGTGACACATTCACTCAGCATAAGCATGGCCTATACTTAGACTAATTTTATAGCTATACAGTACTATATCTTATACCCCAGAGGTGTCGAGTCTCCCTCTATGTATAATTGTAGTAATTTGTCTGTATAGAAAGTGAATGAAACGCTTACTGACCGAAATGCATCTTTGTCTAGGGGTCGATAAACTGACAGAATGTAAATTACTACACATCTACTAAGCAATCAACGCAGCAGGAGTAGCTCGTCCACAAAGATGGAAACTGCCAAAAATCGCGCGACTCGAAACGCGATTCCAATTGGCCGTTTCACTTGTTTCTAATAGTTTGGGACCCCATGTTGCGCCTTGGATCATAGCATAAATTAAATGACATAACTGCGATATGTTATGATAACATCATACGTTCCTCCCCTGTAGTTGGGCAGACCTGCGGCAGACCTCCGAACTCCATGCATGTCTACATCATAAAGCCACCTGCAGGGATAGGATATGATATCCCCATATTGCCAAGTTTCAACGGCTTTTATCTAAACTAGCATATTTTAAAGATAGACGATCGACGCCTAGTTATCAATAGCTCTCTCCTGAAGAAACCTTAGTTACAGCCTCACGCCCCGTATTGGCTCTGGTGGAACTTAAGATTCTGACGGTCCCATCCGATGTCGTTTCAGATGGATTTCTTCAGGTCCCCCTCTTCCGAAGATTTAGGGTCAGGCTTGACACGTTTGTGAACTCTATGTTTGGCTCTTGCCTTACCCTTACTTGATAAGGGAAGGTGGAAGCGCGTTTACGAGGGACTTTATGTTGTTAAAAAAAGGTAAAAGGTCGTCTTTATCTGTGTTCGGTAAGGATCGGACGCCCCGTTGAAGCTTGTTGACGTATCTTGATCCAACTTGAAACTTGGTAGTTGATTAGAGAAAGGTTATTTGTTCCCATTTCGGCTTGGGGATCGACCGAGCATCCGTACCGTACGTAAGAATAGCTTGGACTTAACAGGGGATAATATTCGTTCGGAATAGCCGAGATTTTTCCGGTGGGCTTTGGATGAAAGAGTTGGATGATGGTTGTTATCCCTGCGAAACAGGCCAAGAGGTTATACTGATACCACTATAGTTGGACGATTGCGTAAAGCTGTTCATCTACACGGTTCCATGGTTCCTTGGCTCAGTCCATACTGTAGTTAGCTGGTGGTAGACCGCACGGGCCACAATATGACCTCGACTCAAGGCGTGCGGAGCTGCGAACCGCCCGCAACCTTTTTTTTATTGCTTTTGCTTGCGGGGAGCGCTTGAACTGGTTTATGGTGCCATGTCACTTATGTCCTGAAGGAGCGATCGAATTATCAAGCTAGCGCGTCAGCTGAAGACATCGAGGGGATACAGAAAATGGCTGGGACATGTGAGATCTGCTCTGCTGAGCCATCAAAGTATCGATGTCCCACCTGCGAAATTATGAGGTCAGTTTTTATCCGTGAAGTCTCTTTTTTCAATAAATTATGAGTTTCTCACGTTTCAATATAGCTGCTCCCTGGCATGTACACAGTCCCATAAGATTTACTGTACACCAAAAGCTCCCGAACCTCCAACACAGGCTCCATCTACGACTGTCCAAGCTGCACCAAACCGGCATATATCAGAGCAGGCGGCGCAAGATGGTAACATCGTGCTGACACCAGAGGCGTTGGCCTCTTCGCAAGAGCTGAAAGAGCTCTTCTCTCAATACCCTCGACTTCGTAACCAATTACGTGACATCTACAAGGTGACATTGGAGGAAGAATGGGTCGAAGCACGAGCCCCTACTCGCGGGCGCTGGTTTGGAAGGGGACGTGGCACTCAGAATAGAGGCAGAGGTGGGAGTAGAGGGCCATGGACTGCTGAAAAGGGGTTTAATCGCGGATTGGGAAAGGTGAGGAAATGGAGAGACAGTTGTGAGGAAGGGTCAAGTACTGGCACGGGTGCAGAAGGATTTATGAAATTCGTCGCCTTGGTCAATGGTGAAAGCTCCAGTCAGAGCTAGGACCATACGGAAAATCATGACGGAAAACCGATGTGACTCCGGAAAACGTATACCCGCTGCCTAAGGCTATAGTTTCTGGCAGTTAAGGGTAGGTTACATGCCCTGCGACCAATTCATCCGTGTTTCATGCGGTTGACTTGCCCAGGGTAGAGTTTGCTTCTAAGACTATAAGGACTTCGCTTTTATTATAAGAGGTCTGAAGGGAGCCAATTTCCCTAATCGTCTAGGGCCTCCGACTGTACCCGACATCGAAAAACACACTATAAATTGGCCCTTGTCAGATGCTCTCACAGGTTGTCGGTACCTTCTGGAGGTTCACAGAGTTGACAAAATGAATGCCAGCACTAGGTGCACGCGCGGCGCTTCGATCTGGCGTATACATGCAGCATGGGGTATATTTGCTTACCTACGCATTGAACACATTGCCGATCGAGGCATTTACCGTATGCTAGTGATGTACAGGGTCTATGAGCGGGGTTGAGGATCTGAGTTCTGGAGAAGATGAGCTAGTGGGGGGTTTATAGACTATCCAAACTCCTCCTAGCATAGCTTCTTGAGGTCATTGGTGTACATTTGTGAAGCGTCTTGTTCTACCTGTCAAAGATAACTTGAGACGAGAACATTGGGGGATCCACGAATGACTACTAAATGAGCAAAGTGATAGTTCCTGCAGCAGGGCTCTAGTTGTCAAACCGCTAGTGTCTGCAGCTTGCATTTAGCATTTTCCATAGTCGGGCAAAATCCCGACTGTTATAGTGAACAAACCTCGCATGTCTCTGACTGGTCAATTCATATGGTCTTGTTTGCGATGGGGAAACAAGATCGTCAAATAGACTAGGTGATGGGGGCAACTCTACCTGAGTGAGTCAGTCCATACAGGGATTTGCCACCACAATTCAAGACTCGTGCAGCACGTGTGTTGTGGAGTAGTATAACAGGAAAACCATCAACTGCGCTTTTACTGTAAGGTAGTATCTGTTGGGGGTTAATAAAGAAACACTAAACATTAAGAGGCATTGAGCCTCCGGACCCCATTGAATACTACTACACTCTCAACTTCTTTATTATAACGAACGCGATCTCAACACAGCCTACTTGAAGATCAAATTGTGACCTAGAATTAATAGCCAGGGATGAGTTCGGGTGATGAAACTGTGATCCGGCCAGGGTACGTACGAAAGGGCATCATGCTCCTCTAGTGACTTGCTGCAACTGCCACCAAGCATGAACAAGAAAACAATGCTGCATATGCAGCCACCCCGCCAGGAGGTGCGTCTTTCTTTTTAGAGAAGAGCCATGTTTCATGCATGCTCTTCATCTCTCGTGACCCGTTGAGCCGAGCAAGACCGTTAAGTGACTCGTCACCGCTGACTGGGAGGAGAACGAAGAATCAATAGTAACGGAGCCCAGGCAGCAGACAGCGTCCAGTCGCAGCAGGAAGACACCGCATTGAGAAGATAGATGCTGCTATATGCTATCTAATAGCATCAGCCCTGAACCTGATCGTCTGGATCTCTGGTCACCAGACTGATCCGGGAAGAAAGAGATTCAGTCAGTCAGCGCACATCGCACCACTGGTATTGAGTACATCGCATCTGTCGGCGACGTCCACAAATCGAGATGGGAGCTGGTCGTCGAAGACGGACAAATGGCGGCTCTCAACCTTCGCTCTCAACCAGTATTGGCCTTCCACAAATAGTGATGACGCTCCAGTCCGTTGAGGCCGAACGGTGATCTACCGCAAGATCCGAGTGCAGGGTCTCAGTCCGGTCCACTGGCGATCGCGAGATAGGTGATTTCCGGTGATGACGGCTTCCCACGGCGTCTGTGGTTGTGGAGGAGCTTCGAACCACTGCAGAGGCACCTTTGGCGAGTGAGAACGCATTGACTGCTGTTTAGCCCGTTGGACATCCAATCTGCAGTCCCAAGACCCCTGGGTCAAGCGGGGTGGTGCCAGGGCCCTCAGCTCCCCGTTGTAAGTCTGGAGCCAGTATTAAGTCGTTATCCCGCCGGGCTCCTTTCAGAGGCAGCCCACTCTTCGGCCTCCACATGCAATCCCGACTGTTAATGGCCCTCGATGGCCCCCTACCGGCACACACGTAAATCGCGGAGTCGAACACTCAAAAGCCCGACTTGACCGTTTTGGTCCTTCAAGGATCTTTTTAATCAGAGGCTTGTCAGCAACAATTGATCCCTCAAACGGAACGGATTCCACCTGCAATCACTGTTCCCTTGTATTTTCTTCACTTTAGATGCTGCTAGTCTTTTACGTGGTGTGACGGGGACCCATCCGTTCTACTCCGCAATAGATCCCTCTCATCGACTCGTAACAACAACATCAGCGACATCCAAGCCACCAAGTCACCGAATCACGTATCCCTTCCTGTCAACCGTTCTGGGAAACAGGATCCTGTCAAATAGAGACTGCAATACGGAATTTAGCTTTCTATTACCGCCTCCCCTGCTACGGTGCGACAATGGATGAGTGGCTCTCTGCATTTCAACTGTTCTCCTAAGGGACCAAAAGCTTTCTCTCGGTACCTGTTCAGTTCCTGCAGCAAACGATCGACAGCGAACGGAGACCATCCAAGATGGATTCTCCTCAGTCCAGACGTGCGAGGTCATCCAGCGAAAGGACTACGAATGCTTCGCCTGCAACACCTCCCCAACGACCTCGATTGGGAGATCGGACAATTTCGGCCCCCGCCGGCGGCCTTTACAAGCTAGATCGCCCCAAGGGGACAGCAGATGAAGGCAAGACTTCTCATACGACGGTGATCGAGGAACATGAGACCCCTCTTGCCTCTCCCGTCGAAAATCACGCCGATGGTCTCCCTACGACTTCCAAGGGAAACAATGAGGTATGCCCGGAGGCAGAAGATGATTCATGAGTCTCGAACATCACATATTGGAAGATCTAAGAAATTGCTAATGAATGCTTCCACGCAGGCTTCGCACTCGAGAGCCAATCTTCCCCACGTTTGTCTTGCCGTCGTTGGCCCAAGAGCAGTGGGCAAATCGACATTCATACAATGCGCACTGGACCTGAAGCATCTTCCGACCGCCCGTTCGTGTACAAAGAAGATGTCACTGGACGGCACAATCTATGTGGTCCGCTTGCTGGAGATAGCTCTGGATGAAATTAGCTTTGACAAGAGCGGGCAGGTTGTCTGGCCTCAATGCAGCGACGATCAGGACGTGCCCGTTGTGAACGGAGCTCTCGTTCTCCACGAGGTAGCTAGCCCTGACGGCATCATCGAAGCTTCACAATTCCTGGGTAAGCAGAAGTTCCTTTTCCAAGACATTTCAACCGCTCGTGATGTCAAATGTCAAATCACATGGTTGTCTGTGTTTGCGCAATGTCTATCCTCGCGTATTATTATCGGGGAGGGAGATAAGTCGCATTTTTTTCCCGAGCTGAATACGTTGCTCCCTTCCTTCCATGCTAACAAATCTTATCTCTCGAACAGGCGCCTTATCCAAGTCGGGCATGCCGTTCGTGCTAGTGCAATGTAAATACGACACCATGGACCGTCCGCAGAAGATGGATGCCGTGACATTCGAAAAAATCAGCAGAATTGTCAGTGGACAAGAGGTGCACAGAACATCAGCAGGCTCCCCACGGACGCAGAAGCGATGTATTTCGATTCTCCTGCGATCAATTGTCTTAAGAACACCTGGTAAGCGAGTTTCCGCCCCATCTTTCCTTGTCTCCGGATATCTTTCTGGGGCCACTTTATTTTTCCTGTTCCGGTACACTGGCGTTGTCGGGCTGCATCAGCATCCGGTCTTGAGACGGCCAGCCCCTTTCGTGATCCACCGGAGTCGCGCTATTTCTCCGGGTTGTCCCCCGGTTGAACTAACGCTCGCGAACCCCTGTCTCTTAATACCGCTGATCGCAGCTTGTGTTTGGTTAAACCAGGAGACGTTAAATGCACGATTGCTGCCATCTACCTCGGAGAAATAAATTTTTTTAACGTGCTAACCCCGTCACTAGATATTGTTTACAGTCACCTGGAGGGAGCCAACTTCATTTCATTTACATTTGAACAGTCGCAGACACAACGATCCCCTCCAACTCAGGATCCACAGAAGCGCGCTACCTCGGAAGTCAAGGGAGCCGCTCCAACAGAGGCCTTCGGCAACGAAATTATCGCATCTAATGAAAAAGTCGATGGGCACGGCGAAAACCGTCCCACCGACAAGGTAAACGGTACCAATCTGGCTCTCAATGCTGCGGGCTCTAGGTATGGCCGGAGCAACTCGCATCCTGTGCGACCGCAAACGCCTCCCTCCGCGGGACGGTTGAACGCTCGCAGGCCGTCCGTGTCCAATGCCGCAGACATGTCTCCAAACCGAGATAAAAGCCGACAACGTCGGCTGCACACGGCCTGGCGCCATAGTGCAGGTTCCGACGCATTCAGCAGCTTCTTGGATATGGAGGAGGAGGAACATGAAGAGCAGAGAACAAGTCCGGATCGCAACAAAGAAAAGGCTGGTGATGACGCAGTTACAGAAACTGGAGTACCTTTTGAGGAACTTGTCGACCGTCTCGTCTCAGTGCCCATGTCAAAGCAGGACTCCAAGTTTGCGGCCATCTTCTTATGTCTCTATCGCAAATTCGCTACGCCTGGAACCCTTCTGACTGCCCTTATCAATCGCTTCGAGAAAACCGAGAGAAGTCCAGCAGCTCAATTGGCTAAATCTGCAGACCAACTTAGGCTGCTCAATATTGTTGGACAATGGGTCTCTGAGTATCCTGGAGACTTCGCTTACCCAAAGACTCGGAAACTACTGACGGACTTCGTCACTGCCTTGGAGAAGAACCATGTCTACATGTTTGCTGCTAAGGAGATTGCCTCTTATCAGGAAGTGATTGTGGAGGAGGACGAGACTGGGTGGCCGTTCCGTGACTGCGACACTGAAGAGACTGACAAGTCTGAAAAAATCGAGACTTTCCTCAACACTTCCGCCCGAAGCTCTCCACTGGGCTTTCTTTCAGGGTCAACGCTCCTGGATTACTCGATGTACAATACGAGCACTTTAGACCTTAGTGAGGAAACGCCCGATGCATACTCTGGACACCCTGGCCATTCTGTGAGCCTGTCAGACACTTCCAGCTTTGGGAAATCAGCAAGCGCTTCGAACCAGTCATTCTCGACGCTTGTCTCGGTCGAGAATGCACAGCGAGAGGCACAGACACTAGAGCTTACACCCAGGATCAGCCTGACCAAGATCCAATGGAGACAGTTCATGGAGATCCCTGACGAGGATTTTGCAAAAGAGCTCACACGGATCGACTGGGTAATGTACAACTCCTTCCGACCTCGAGACCTGGTCCGTCATGTGAGTATATCGGGGCCGGACAAGGATAAGATTAAGAGTCTGGAGAATGTCAATC
This sequence comes from Paecilomyces dactylethromorphus, assembly GCA_029606265.1. NCBI lineage: Eukaryota > Fungi > Ascomycota > Eurotiomycetes > Eurotiales > Thermoascaceae > Paecilomyces > Paecilomyces dactylethromorphus. Next base: position 51,539 of record JAPVCE010000024.1, read on the forward strand.
GGATGATCAAGGAATTCAATCACGTCGCATTTTTCGTCGCCAGCATGATCTTGTTCCGAGACAAACCCAAGCATAGAGCCAAGGCCCTAGAAAAATTTATGAGCATAGCTCTGGTTCGTATTTCTCATCTTTAACCGGGTTTGAGTGTCGCGCCGCTAACAATCAATCGTGCAGAAATTACGACGACAAAACAACTACAACTCTCTCGGTGCAGTCATTGCTGGTATTAACGGCACGCCTGTCCATCGGTTAGCCCAGACTAGGGAGCTTGTTCCCCTTGCCGTTCAGAAGGAATTCATGAGGCTGGTTATCCTCATGGGTACACAGAAGAGTCACTTCGCGTACCGATTGGCCTGGGAAAATTCCTTTGGAGAGAGAATTCCCTTCCTTCCCCTCCATCGTCGTGATCTGGTATCCGCGGAAGAAGGAAACAAGACATTCGTTGGTGAAAATAAGTCCCGCATCAACTGGAAGAAGTTTGAGATCATGGGAGAAGTTATTTTGGGAATCCAACGGAGTCAAAAGACCCCTCACTCGTATGTTGCGAAGAACGAGGAAGTAATGCGACTATTGTTGGACACTAAACTCTCAAATGACGAGGAGGTAAGTCTTCATACACATGCTACCACTCCTGGAATATCTTCGGTCTGACAAATATTTCAGGATCTGTACACGCGGAGTATGCAGGTCGAGCCATCCGCTGCGGGCGGCGATCGCAGGAAGTTTGCTTGGCTGCGCTCTTAGATACCAAGCTGACCCTGTCCGATCTTTTCTCATATGGATCGATCTATCTCCTTGTTCCTGCATATTCCTAGACTATTATCGTCGCCACAAAAGTCGCAATGTCCGTTTACTAAAATATGTACCTCATACCCCTTTACGCTGATATGCCTTCTTATGACCCATATATTGATGATTGTTTTGAATTTGCGTCCTCTCATCACCACGACGACAGAGGATCCTTTATTCGTGTTCTATTTTCTGAAGCACGTCTTGTACATAAAGAAGTCTTCGCTGTATTGTACTTGCCGCGAAATCTGACCTACATAATCGCCTACCAGCTTCCAAAGATAATCTTGCTCATCATTTTTGTGATTTTGAGACAAAAGCAAGATGTCATTTCAGTGGTTTTTGTGGATATGCAATTAAGTGGAGGCGTTAAAAGAGGCATTGTCGTCTGATGCTGTACATCATCTTTGACATGTTGACTCTGATGCACCGAGATAGACTATACCTTAGACTAGCGTTCACGCTTAATGGGAGGCTGTCTCGATTATTCTTTCATGTGTATCCTGCGTTGATTCGTGCTTTCTTTCCTCCAGTATTGTATTCTTGAAGGGGATATAATGTCAGTAATCAGTCGGAGAACGTACAACAATTCCAAAATATCAACATAACTATCAAATACTTCATAATAGTTTACAGGCATACCACTACCAGTGGAGGTATTACTACTATTCCACCTAGTCGTGTACGGAATACTTCGGAGATAATTTCGCATCACGTGACATACATCTCCTGCAGCGAAAGCAGTAGCTCCCGATACTTTGTACAAACTCCAAGCTCCTCCAAAGTTCCGAAGCTTCACCCGACAACATACCCACAGGTCAAAAAAAACAACAACCAATACTCCACCACGATGTCCTCATCCCCGAACGTCGCATCCCAAGCCCGCTCTCTCTACAGAGCTCTCCTCCGCGAACTCCCTGCTCGTCCACTCTCGAAGCCCTCACCTCTCCAGACCCGTCTTCGCGCCCTGTTTTCGTCAGAAGCTCCGCAGGAGAGCGAAGCGGCTCTCAAGAATCTCGAAGAAGTGGACCAGTTCGTGCAGTATGCTCGTGCGCAAAGGACGTATGCTGTGCTTCTCGATCGGTATAATCCGGGTATGAACATGGACCAGGACGAGAGGGTGCGGTTGTCGGCGCGGAGAGTCGGGTTGGATTTGCCGCCTGAGAATAAGGAGTAGATGGGTCATTGCTTTTTGCTTTATGAAGAGGGTGTGAATTGGTTGCCTCTAGGAGAAGGCATAGATCGCGGTGCATTTTTCTTGTCAAGGAGGCCGATCGATTATTACGCGCTATACCCACGATTCGACGATATGCATTGAATCTTCCATTTGAAACTATATCTTTTTTACTCCAATTGGCATATTCTTGCCTGACAGGCTATTGCTTTTCTACAACTTTGCCACGCCAGCCTCTGTCGTGAACGAACTAATTCGTGAAGCGGCTGATATCGAAAAGACTTGCGTGGCTTGCTACTTCAGCATTCCACAGCTTCAAAGGAGATACATGGCATGAACTGCTAGCATGAAGTGGACATCAGGTTATGGATCCTTTCTGACTCGATTCCGCTGCAATAGAAAGTTTCTGTCAGAAGCGCACGGCAGCTTTCCATCTTTATATTTATAACCTTTGGTGTTGGTTCCCGTCAGAATTCGGCCAACGGAGTTGATACGTACCATATGGGAAATCCTGCAGTGCTTGACTTGAGTGCTCATCCAGCAGGTTTCAATTTGGATACTTCTGTCTAGGGCCTACGTTATGTGGTTGGCGAATTGGAGTATACGCAGCTGGTCCTCGTCTAGCGACAAAGGGGATATCATGGGCACTTCAATGAATCGAATCTGGATCAACACGGAGCCGCTGGTTACTTTTCGATATAGACATGGGGACTAGGAACTGACTGTACAATAAAAAGATAGACGAATGTATTATATCCCTCACAACTAAACTCCTGTACCTCATCCCTGAAAACAATCAAAAAAGAAAAAGAAAATAACAAAATCAAAGAAACCATCTAGGTCTCACTGGCCTCCACCTCCCAAAAACCCTGCTGTATCCAAACATCCCTCGCCAAACTCCTCACATCCTCCTCATCAAACTCCACATCCCCATTCCCCGCCATCTCTTCTTTCAGAAACACTTTCTGCAACGGAATCCTCAACGGTGCCCCTATGACCGCTACACCTTTCTCTCTCTCCTCCCCCGGCCTCCTATTCTCTCTCTTCTCCACAAGCACCTCCTGCATCTTACACGCCAACGGACCAGGCGTCTTAAATTCCCACGTCTCAACACATACCCGTGGCTGCGTAGCATGAACGAAAATCAAAACCACCACACCTGCTCGACCGGCTGAATTCTCCAGCCACCATCTCGCACTGGCGCGGAGAGCAGGCGGACCCGTTTCGAGGAATCCGACTTCTAATACCATCGTAGGCCAATTTGAATCCGTACCTGATGGAGAATCGCGCGGTCGAAAGGCCGCATCGGGCGCTTTCGTTGAGCATCCGGACCAAATAGCCGGAGCGCCTAGAGAAAGGAGATCATTGAGCATGCCCATTTTGTCGAGTTTCGCTTTGAAGCTTGCGATGAAGGCTGCTTTAGCTGTTCCAAGTAATGGCGATTGGAGCTTAAGGATGATTCGGGACGAGGATTTGTTCGAGGCCCAGAGGACGGCTCTCTGCAGGAGGTGAGGAGAGGAGGAGAGAGTATCGATGACGGAAGAAGGGACGGAGGTGAATATGACGAATTCATCTTGGATATTGCAGGTCGTTGTGACGCGTTTGCCGTGTGAGGAGACGCTGGCTTGGAGGCATGGGAGGGAAGTATATTTTTCCTCGGGGGTGTTGGCGGGGAGGTGCTCGCGCAAGTGGAATACAGACATGGGTGTTGCGTTGGTTAGAGAGGGATGGAGGCTTGGTACGTGCATTTCAGCGTTCTATACGCTTAGTTTGTGAAGTTTTATTTTCGAGGGCTGAGGTCTCGTTGGAGAGCTCGAGGGAGAGTCTATTGTTTGGATCGTTACCGGAGATGGCGTCATAGGATAATTGTACTAAATTGAGTTGGGGGTACACGATAGAGTTCGTCTAGATCGTCTTTATTCTTTAAAGGATGAAAAAAGAGTAATCTTGAAAGATAAGAGAGAAGATCCTTGTTTTTCATAGTCTATCCTCTATTACTTTTTTTATTAAACGTTAGAATGGTGATATGCTAATATCTATACGTATCCGGAAAGCTAGTTCATGAGTTGATAGGTATAGATGGAGAACAGTATCACTCTATTCCCCAGCCATGAGCCAGTATGTTTCATGAAATATGGCTATTGCGGCCGCTGTGACAGTAGAGCACCCAAGACGGGAGCGTGGACACTAGAAAGCCAAACCGCTTTGATATCGGAGATTGCACTGCTCTGAAGCTGTGTAAGGGACAGGCTTAAGTCGTCTCCAGGTAGAACTTAGCTGCAATCAGATCCAACGGAGTCTATACATCCTGGAAGATTGCAAGGACAGGGACGTCTGCATTTGGGTTTTGCAAGTGAGGACACCGCTCCCTAAGTCGGATAAGACCCATGGAGAACTCAATATTCTCCTTTCTCATGGGAGTCATTATAAATGACAATGATTCTTGTCGAAAATGTTTTCATCATCTTGTGGGCAGGGAATCATCCGCTGGTGAGTTTGACGCTCTCCATCTGTCTCATGAGAGTAGTACTGCTCTCTTCCTCCTCAACGCCAACACTCAATTCGATGGATGTCTTTGGCCGATTCTTGTTGAGGCCTTCCAAGAGCATGCAAGCCTTGCAGATCTTCTGACTCGAAAGATATCCACACCGCTCACACTTGCCCATTGTCTGCAGCTTCAGAGGCTTTACGCCTTTAGTTTTTGGCCCAGTAGCCTTCTTCTTCAACGGAACTGCTGCAGTAGAAGGTTTATTTGCGGAGGCAAAAGTAATCTCAGTTTCATTTTCTTGCGCAACTTCGTTTGCAGCCAGCTGCTTCTCCATCTCCGCCATCTCGCCACCGCTAGATCGACCATTTCCACTTCCACAGCCACCAGTGGAGTAATCATCTGCATCCGCCGACACTGCAGAACCTGACATGCACTTTCGAGTTCCAGCAACCTCCGGCGGAACAAGCAAAGCCATATCTTCGCCACTCCGAACAATATCGAGGATAGAACTGGGGCGAATTTTCTCCAGATCCTTGATCAGGGTCCGAGCACTACCTCTAAAGGCCTCCGGCGAATAAATGCACTCCGTGCTAAAGTAGTCTAGCTTCTTGTGATATGCATATAGGACGATCTCCTTCTCGTATGCGTATTTGAGCGGCTTGCTCCGTTTGATCTCGGAGGCATCTGAGTCGGTCACGATGCTCGTTCCTCTCGACAAACGAGGGAGATCACCTCGTAGAAGATTCATCATCACAGTCTCCGCCACATCGTCTGCATTATGTCCGGTGACCACGTGCTTGATGCCCAGTCGTGCGGCCCCGCGGTCGAGAGCCTGGCGGCGAAACACTCCGCAGTAGGTGCAATTTCCCTTCTTCCCGACTTGTGCAACGACTTGGTCCATTGTCCAACCATAGAGCTCATCGTATCCGACAATTTCGAGAGGCATGTTATATTGCTGTGCATTCCGCTTCACTGTTTCCAGACTGTCATCACGATAGCCTTTGATTCCCTCATCAATAGACAGCAGAACTAGGTCCAGACCATAGTCGTAGCGCTCGTTCAAAGTCTTCAAAACAGACGCAAGCACAGTACTGTCTTTTCCACCACTAGCACCGATAGCGATACGCTCGCCACGCTGGAACAGGGAAGTAGAAGTGATCGTTTCGTGGATTTCGGTTTCGAAAACCTGCAAAAAGCAAGATCGGCAGAGCTTGTAGCGATTCTTCGGTCTGATAATCACGGCTCTGGCTTCCTTGCACTGGAAGCACAAAGTTGGAGGCATGTTGATTAGTTTTCAGAGCGTTTTTGTCGCTCTTCTCAAAAAGACGATGGAGGGGTTCTACATGTCCCGCCGCGAGAATCTTTTGTTCCCCGGATTTTATGTGGTCCGTGCAGTGCTTATCTCAGCGCGTAATTTCGCTGAAAAGGAGTGGTCGAAGTAAATTTTTACAATTAAATAATAAGATTGTCTTCTCATAAAAGCAAACTAGATTATTTTTTGCTGTCCACATCATGACCAACACATAAGTCGTCATCAAGGAAGTGCACACACGTCTATATGCAACGAGATAATACAGTACATATATGGTAAAAATCCAAAATACATTGTCTTAGCAGTAACCATACCAGGTTACCGGCTCATTATCACCCCATGTTTATTCAGAGCTTTCCCTTGAGCAAGTTTGAAATCATCTCGCGACCAGTGATGCGCGTCGTTGCCCACAAGGTCGGGAAGTCGAGGGTGCTTGAGAAGGTATCCGCATAGCCGAAGAACAACATGGGCGGGATCCAGCCACGAGCGTACTCAAGAGCGAAACACGACCCCTCCATCTTGTACTGCTTGACCTGGCCCCGAGGCAGGTGGTGAACGCTTCCCTGCGGGTAGACCTCGGGTTCGTAGGAGCCTGGAACGTAGGCGAGCTGAGTGCCCTGCAGGATGTGGAAGTAGTCGTCGGCGGTATGGCGACCGCTGTGTCCCTCGGTACCGATAGCAGTGCCTATTGTGTTTTGAATTAGTACGTGCGATAATCAACGTTCGAAGAGGATACATACCGAAAATGATCAGATACTCAGTGATACCTAGTAATCAAGACTGTCAGCAGCAGTTTCCCTCTCCAGGTGTATGCAATTCCAACTGAAAGCTCATTGCATGATTAGTCCAAGAGGCACTCACTGGCGTGAATGATATACATGGCACCCATCGCACCACCAGCATTGTTAAAGACCCATTCCTCATCCAAGTTCAAGTGGACACTGGTCTCCTTCTCGTTAAGCTCTCCCACAATGTAGTTCACCACGGCACGTGTATCATTTCCATGCGCCGCAATCGCGCGCTGCGACAGATCATGCAGATGTTCCGGTTTGAAGATGTAGAATGACTCCAGACGCGACTCGAGTTGGATGACAACGGCCGAAAGCAGAGCCAGAAACAGCGCAAAGATACCAAGGTTGCGGACGGAGAAACAGCTGCATTTGCTCTCCTGGCGCGCAGTCGCGCCGGAGGAGTGCTTGGAGACCATTGTGGAAAGATGAATTGGAATGGTCTAGCCAGGGACAGTGGTGGTACAGGATTGTCAAAGTACTCAAGGCTCTGCCGTGTAGGAACAATGAATGGAATTGAAATAAGGGATATTGTTCACTGCAGAGAGCAAGCCACGGGGACACAATCCAAGAGAAGAAAGACGGAGGCCGGGGACACCGATGCGATTGCTCAAACTTCACCCATTGGGATGGGGCTTGACTAGTTGCGGCTTGGCTTTGCGTCGGATCTCCCTGATATGTCCTCGGACCACTCTCATTTTACCATACAAATGAACAATAAATAATCATTTAAGGTTTCCTGACCAATAGTATATTATTCCGGATAGTAGAAATCTCATACTTCAGATTGTTATCTCTTCACAACGAAAAATCTTCCTCTTAATGTATTTTCATGAGCAGTTCAAACAGTACACTGGGACATTTAGTTCGGCCCCCAACAAATTATTGTAGATGCCTAGAAGTTCTCTACGCCAAGATCATTACAGAGAACATTAACTGCCCTAGATATATTTCGAACGCTTCAAAATCTTATTATTTTCTAATTAAATATCCAAGAAGAATTATATACTAGGTAATTCTTGAGTATTCCATTCAATAAACAAAATCAGTCTTGTGAAGGAAAAAAAAAAAAAAATAAAACAACCACCGCGGAGCCTAGAAAACTTTCCGGCCTGCAGGAACAACCTAAAGTGCAGATCATCCCGCATGATTATGTAATCAACAGTATCTGGAAACAATAAATAGTGAAATCGATAATTCTTCATCTATGAAATCCTACCAAGACTCCGGAAATGGAAATGAAATCGAAAAACTGGGAGAATTGGGAAATATTGTCGCCACAAGAGCTCATAGTTTCGAAGCGGGCTTAAACTATACGAAAGCAAACGTAATATATCGCTAGATGATAAGCATCTCTCAGCCAGCCTCGATACATTGTGCTCACAACCTTATTCTGTCTCCTCGGGTTGTTATCGGTGGGAATAATTATCATGTGGTCCGGAAAATGATTTCTCATAAAAAAAGCCACATCTGTCGCAAGCAAGCAATACTATATGCGGATGTGAGATGAGAAATGCACATTCCGGGATAAGAAGAGGGGCACAGATGACCTTTAAATCTCACGTGGGGGAGACTATTCCGTCGAAGATGCGTATTTAAGATTTGTGTCCTTGCTTCCAAGAAGATGTCATTGATGGCGAAAAAGAGGAGTCTGACGGAAGAAGATGTGGCGTGTGCGCGTTTTTGCTATGGCATGGCAGAAGGGATGGAATGCGGGACATGAGCGTGGCTGCCACGATAAGGACTGAAGAAAAGTTAAATGGAAGGCATAAGACACAGTCGCGTTCTTCATTACACTTTCCCTTACAGGGCCGCAAAATGCTAGAAAGGAGGGTCTGAGCAGGTGCCCATTCGATCTCCACTGGCGGTGGAGAGAAAGAGGGAGAGAGAGAAACAACATCCCTACACACCCAGAATAGATAACCCCTTCAGATGGATAATATGGACCATACCGAGTGCATGAAAAGAACCCACGAGGGTCGTGGAAGAACTCATCCTATAGGATCATCCCCCACTGACATGGACCGTCTCAGCATGCCACATTCGTTACAGACATATCAACTCCGTGGAATGGAGCGTAGCACGTCCGCGACGCACGACATCGTGACCAGTCTAAGAATAACTCTCAGTTGCCGCTTTATCCTTGTCATAGCGGAATTTCTCGGCCAAGCTGATGACTATCAGAGAGATCAATTGCATGTCCTAAGCGCCGAACCGGGGGTTAGCGAGTGGAAACCTATCCTATGCGTCGAATGGCCCCGTGTTGGCGCTTAGAGGGCGCCACTAAGGTACGAACAAAGAAGTACGATAAACCCATGTTTCTGTTGGCGCTGGGAGAAGAAAACATGAATCGCGGAGCTGAAGGGACGCCTGAGCGGTAGTTGTTTCGGGTCAAGGCGCGAGATGATACTGGCTCTTCATTTTCCTGAAGCGGTTTCTGTAATGGCAACGTCCCTTGCAATTGCCGTATTGACTTCATCGTTTTGGAGGGATTGTATACCAACAATGTAGATCACAGAGACTATGGCAAATCCATGTTCCTGTACAATCGTCATCGGGGCGACTTACAGCGGGTACGGTCAGATCGCTCTTGCAGGGAGACCGGGAGCAGAAACAAGGATCGCGTGCGAATCCGAAAGGAGGGGCCTAAGCTCTGGATTAATGGTAATCAAGGACGACTGATGTGCTTTGGGCAATTGAAGTCCATACTGTCCAAGAATACTCTGCGAGGGTTGACGGAAGGGAGGGTTTGATTTGGAAGTGTTGGCATGCGATAAGAAGGCATTCATCCTCGATACGCTCAATCGCGGACACATTCTCAAGTATCCTCGCTGGTAGCAGGTTAATGCGTAATCCTTCCTCAATCTAGCAGTTAATAGTCACCGTAGGTGTACGTTACTCCTTCAGAGTCATCTCTCTGTATCCGATTCGCATCCCGTCTATAAAGTGGATCTCATCTACTAGGTATCTGGCGGCGAGTGGCTGAAAGGATTATCATCCGTAGAGTAGAATCCGTACGATGACGGCAATTGCTATGTAGTTAGCGCTTAGTGATACCAACACCTGTTTACGATCAATCTATGATCCGATGAAACAACCTAGATATACAATGAAGAAGTTGTTTTACGTTGGAAGACTAGGTTCCTGAAACGGAGGATGGAGCGAGTGCGAATGTGGTGGTGGCTGAGGAGAGAACGGCAAGGCTGGGCGGTTCGCCGAGAGTCGTCGCAGCCGCTGAGAGTTGTGCATCGTCATCCAGCATCTCCCATCAGCCGCCGAATCATCGTTGCTCATCCATTCTGACCAGATGCTGCTCAGACGCCTGTCAATAGTCCTCTAGTCGCCGCCACTGAAGTGGAAATCGGAGGACCCAACGGTCTTGCACAGATGTGTTGGCAGACTCCGTCCGAGCGAATCTCTCCATCGCTCCGTCGTTGGCCAGCGGGGTCGGATCCGCCAAACAGCAGGATTAGTTAGGGTCAATGTTTCGATCCTACCCAGCAGGTTTTAGTCGACAGGGTCGTGTCAGAGAATAACCGGCAATTATTAGTTACGAAGAATAGAAAGCATCCACGAGCGCGTCTTCCCAGCTGGGTTGAGCCCCCTCGTTCACGACCCAAGAGGGTACAACAGGACGTACTAGCAGGGCAGCCTGGGAGGGAGGCAATAATACTTCTATCCAATTCGCAAGCTTTCCCTTTCTTGGCGGTGGTAGTGCAGTCCTGCACAGACAAGATGGGAAATCCGACCGGAACGAAAAGCAGGGCGCAGGGTAACGGGATCTGACCGGGCCCTTTGTTTTTACCCAAACGGGAGGCTGACAGCAATGAGCGACGGTCAGGCTGAGACTCTCTAGCCACATCTTCTCCTCGCATGACCGGACTGGTGCGCGTGTTCCCCAACCAGCGCGTCTCGGGCTCGCAACAGCCCAACTGTATCGTGACGAATTTTTTTCGCTTTCGGGTGCTGCGGTGGCTATCATTGGGCCATGGGGTGGTCACAACTTTTAGATACGTTCTGTTCTGATCTTCAGGACGGTCAGTCTGCGATACACGGCTGCTGACTGAACTCGACAACTTGTTGTCAACGACCGCTTGGGCCATGGTGACCTGTACGAGCGTACCAGCCATGATGAAACAGCATGTTTGCTGCATTCCATAACAAGAGAGCGAATAGCGGTTCTCGGTCGTGATCCGAGTCCCTGGATTCGAATCGCGCGCTAACTGAAGGGTCGTGCTCTTCGACGCGCTCACGAAGTCCTGGAGTATGCTGGCGCCCCCTGCGCTGGCCAATTCGGGCTCGCATCTCCCCACATCCAACAACTGGTCGATAATAGTCCTTGCAGCGCTGGCCGACAAGCCACCAGCCGCCCACCCAAGGAGCTTTTTCCAGGTCATGTACATATATGTCGGCGGCTGCCTTCAATTCTTCACGAGCATCAGGCACATGCACACATTCTCGCTATTTCTTTAATATTAAAATCATCTCAAGAACCTCGTTCTTGCAGTCTCTCCCTCCAGCAGTCGACATCTTCAAGATCTATATTGATTTTCGCCTTCCGCCGCTAGTTTCTCCCCCAGTGCCGGCCCTAAGCCATCTCGGTCCTCCCCAAGCTCGACACCAAACCCAATCTGCAGTGACCAAAACAGTCCAGACTATAGGGCTGTTGAATGAAAAATTCGGAACGGAAGATATAGATAAGATTGTTGATAAAGTTACACGCAGTTCATCGGGTTGACACGACAACCCCAACAATCCTTTGCAACATTCTTTCAGGTCGGATATTTTCCGCTGGGCGGGAATTTGTACCAACAGTCATCCCTTGTACCGCTCTTTTCCGACGTTCTTTCTTGTCGGAGGCTGGCTCATCTGGCTGAATAGTCATTATTATTTTCACGCCTGCTCTTCACTACAATCCCCCCTGCAGCATACCTACTTGCAGGAGCTTCCCACGACTCACCCAAATCTTTTCCTTCTTTTTTAAAAAAGTGGGAAAAGACCCAGGTCTTCCTTTACTTCCTGCCGACCAGCTCCACATTTGTTGACATCTAGACACGAGAATACTTCTCCGACAACATTATCCAACATGACGGACCGTGTGGAGCCTGCAATGATGACCCTCAACAGGGTGGCTTTAAACGACTTTGTGATGCTGCCTGTCTCGCGGGATATGATTTCTTATCTTGCTCGAAAAGCTTCAGAGGTCATCCGCTGTGAACCTCATGTGACTACATCATCCCTCAACCGCCATGGTCAACCTACTCCTCCGAGTACACCTCCAATGAACCCGGCTGACAGTCTACCTCCATTGCCATCGCTGGAGGCCTTTATCTCATCCTTGGTCAGCCGTTCTCAGGTCCAGGTTCCGACGTTGATGACATCCCTGGTGTTCTTGGCCCGACTGCGTGCACGTCTGCCGCCAGTTGCCAAGGGCATGCGATGCACCGTCCACCGCATCTTTCTCGCTTCTCTGATCCTGGCAGCTAAGAACCTCAATGACTCGAGCCCCAAGAACAAGCATTGGGCAAGGTACACCATCGTCAAGGGTTACGATGGCTTCGGTTTCTCTCTCGCTGAGGTCAACCTGATGGAACGTCAGCTTCTCTTCCTTCTCGACTGGGATACCCGCGTCAACGAAAAGGACCTCTTCGAACACTTCGAACCGTTCCTTGCGCCCATTCGCAAGCGCTATGAGATGCAGCAGGAACAAGAGGATGAACTCAGCAGCCACCGTGAATGGTTAGTAACAACAACCAACGTGTCTAACACTGTGCTTGCAGATTATCTGACATCTCTCAGGTGGCGTTTGCAGGAGACTCTGGCCAATCGTCTCCGGCGCCAGAATAAGGAGACACGAACTGATGCCCGTCGGGTGCGTGAGGGTGTTTCCAAGCGTACCCCTGGGATCCACGTCTCTACGAGTTGTAGCATCCACAGTTCTCCCAGGTCCAGCATCGACGATGTCGACCGTTCTGGCAGCTACCAGCGCCTTCGTGTGTCACAACATCGCCAGATCAACAACCGCTCTATCTCACCACCTTCCATCAAGGATGTTCCTGGACTGTCTCGCGCGGACACGTACAACTCCCTGAGCTCTCGATCATCCAGCCTGGCTCCCAGCTCCCGCGGCACGCCTGCAAGCCTCAGCACATGTTCATCTAGCCTAGGGGATGAGTTCATGGTCGCTGACTGTGGCCACAGCCCAGCTGCTTCTACCCTGAGTTGCAGCTACGTGAACGTCCAGGCCGTGCGTCCGGAAAGCAAGTATCTGCACGAAGAATCCCAACCAAGCAAGAAGGTCAAGATGGCCGGAAGCATCGGTGGAGGTGCAGGAGGCTTAGTTGCTCGATTCCTCGCCTCAGCTGCTGGCACGTACATGGGCGGACGCATGGCCAGACCTCTAGCTTAGATGCCATATGGCGATTCCTGACCCTCCCGAAGATCCGCGCTGAGCTGGTCTCAGTTGCATCACTGTTCGAAACATCACCAATCCGCGGAATACATCCGATCCTGAAAAAAAGAAATTTCCTCATCCGGACCTCAAAAAGATTTAGGTTTGGATCATGTTGCATATCTGGCGTTCGGTCATCTGTTCTCTGTCTCTTTTTTTTTTTT
>JAPVCE010000024.1:64790-108259 GCA_029606265.1 Paecilomyces dactylethromorphus
CCTTTTCTTTTTTTTCATACCATACCATACCATACCTCCAATACCAACCAGCATAAGTACCTCTAGCATCAGGCATGGCGCAGGCGTTTGTGATTATGTTTGTTTTTGTTTCTGGGTAATTAATATGAAGATTCCATTACATTTCATTCTTTTCTATCTTCGGTCAGTTATATCATCTTTTCTCTCTTTAGGGCGCTCGTGTATTCTTATTTTATTACTCGTCTGCTCTGCTCTGCTTCTGCCGATTGTATGCTTTTTCAATGACATGGCATGGCATGGCGTAGCCTGTCCTGTCCTGTCCAGTTCAGTCTCCTTGATGCAGTTTCGTACCCGCTGGATTAGAATGTAGAACAGAACGGAGGTCATTTTGATGTGTTATGTATTCTTATCTTATTCGTTACCATCATCTTTCCCTTATCCCATTAGCCATGCTATCTTATCTTACCTGGGTTAATCTCTAGCGAATGAGTTACTATTTTATTTCTACTTTATCTGAAAGATCCTATAAATCTAATATAATCGTAACTATTGTAGTGTTGTCCAATAAAACAAAAGAGTAGAGTAGAGTAGAGTAGATGAATTTAATTTTCCAGAACGGGGTATATTTTCCATTTCACCTTCCTCTTATTTCTCTCTTGTATCAAATGAAATGAAATGAAATAAATAAAAAAAGATCATAGAGTATAATATAATCAAAACATGCATACATGCACATGCTTATTTTAAACTTTCACCGATCTATAATCCACAAGTGTCCACTTTAAGCCCCCTACCCACCAAATACAAAAAAGCAACAACAATAGGGTGGGAAAAAGAAAAGAGAGAGAGAAAAAAAAAAAAAAAAGGAAATAATGCTATGCTATTTATGCAATATGGGACCAATTTAAAACGATGATGATGATAACGACGGGACCAATTTCATAATCTCATACCCATAACTCAACTCATAGAGCAGGCGCTTCCCATGCATCACGCTTGATTTTCATCACAGCGGATTGTTTATGCGGGAAGGATACTTCGCCTTCTTTGTAGAAGCCGGCTCGTTGGAGGTGGTTGATGAAGCTGTTCCAGTACCAACGTTAGTTTTGGGTTTGGGTTGTGTTTTAAGGTGTGTTATTTGGTGGAGGGGAGGAATGCTGGGGGTTAGAGAGGGTAAGATACATACTTGACATTATCAACTCTCGGCTCCAACATGACGGTCTGGGTACGCATATCCGCCAACCAGCAATAATGCACCAGCGCACTTAACCAGATGGCTACACGATGTGCGCCTCGGAACTCCTGCTCGCCTACCAGGACGTGCAGGCCTCGGTCGTAATTGTCGACGTTGCCGCCTAGGAGATTGCCGAACTTGTCCTCCTTCACCCAGTAGATTTCAAAGTATCCGAACGGCTTTCCGTCCCAACACCCAATTACGGGAAAGCTGTGGCGGCTCGTTAAGCCTTCTCGGAGGAATTCCTCCTGGACGGAATGTGGGCCCGGGACGCCCCATACGGCGCTGACGCGGGGGTCGTTCATCCATTTGTGGAGGAGGTCCAGGTCAGATGGGAGAGAGAGGCGGGACTGCGCGCTGGCGATGGAGGAGTTGGATAGGGCATGTTGGTGGCCTGGTTTGGGAGTGGAGAGGACGGGTACGCGGAAGGAGAGGTATTGATCGACGCTTTGAATGTAACGAGTATAGAAGACCTCGCCTTGTCGAGGGGGTTTGGAGCGGATGGGATGTCGAACGCCATTGGTGAAAGTGTACTGTGTGACCTGGGGAGGGAAGTAAGTCGGGAGATGGCTTCCTGAGGTGAACGGGCCTGGGGGGGCGTTAATGGGGCTGTCTGTAGGCGAGAGAGGCACTGCATCCGACGCAAGGGATGGAGATGACGGCCTGGAAAGCGATGGCGTCGGTGACGGCGGTAGATGATTTCCCGCCGGCGATAATGTGAACAGGAAGATGCGCGGATCGAGCTGCCAGAAGGTTCGGCGACTGATGAACATGTTATCCCATCCCGGAGAGTTCTGTGAACCCGACGCATCCAATCCTACGGATGAGTCCTCACTGGCAATCATGCCCATGCGCTCGAGCTTCTGGAGCAGATTCCGCCCTCGAAAGATTCCCTCCCGTCTGATATTGATCCTCCACTCGCCCTTTGGTCTCCCCAACTCCGCTGTCTTCGCGGATGCCTCCGTCGTAAGGAAGAGATCCGGCTCCGGCTCATGAAAGTACCACCACAACGAAGCCCACAGCATCATGGCAATCTGCCTTGTCGGCGACGTCGCGGGTTTAAAATCGCTACTGGCGGGATTCACAATCGACGACAGAAACAGATAATCGTTCCGCAACGTCGGGTGCGTGAAGCGATACGTCTTAACCTGTCGCGGCACCGAGCTGCTGCTCCCCTGCGGGGTAGTATCTGACGCAACGGTCGTATTGGCATTGGTCTCCGCGACCAGATCGCTGGGATTGACTTGGTCCGAAGAACCGTCTCCAGTGACCTTCTCCGTCTGGATTACAATGGTCCAACCGGGGGGAAACACGGAGTGGTGAAGATTCATATTGTTCGACCTGAAAGTAACCCCGCCAAAGACGGGCGTCACGCTGTAAGTCTGCCCATTCGGCAGATGGCAAGTGGACGACGGCATTGTCGATGCGTGCCACGATAAATTGGATCGAGAACTCCTTATCTCATCTCCTTCTTTTTTCCTCCAGAATTCTTCTCTTCACTTCAAGCGCAGTGGAAGAGGGAGTGCGTCACAAAAAAAAAGAATGCAGTACGAGACAGCCGCGCAATGATGTACTAAGTATGTCAAAGGTGCGGGCGAAAGCTAAGCTAAAACCCACAGCTAGCGTCGAGTCCGTGAAATCTAGCCAGAGAGCTAAGTAAGTTAAGTTAACTACCGAATGGTACGCATCCGCGATAACAGACGTAAAAAAAGACGGACACCAACTGCGGGGAGGTTCTAGAGTCCACCAACCACCATTAACGCTTTTTATATACTCACTCTCCCTCCCCCCTACAAGTTTGCCCCGATAACGATACGACAGGTCCCGACCAGATCCAACTAGCAGCCGTACCTATCATCCAACATCTCCCATAACGGACATGATCCACGTGTTATCTTCTCGAAGAGGCGCAGAAGCAATCCTAAAACCTGCAAGCTTGCTTTCGATCCCGCACAAATAACAGCCTCCCCCCACTAGCTAAGTTAATGAATACCGCGGGGCGCCCAACGCCGCAAGCGTGATGACGGAGTTCCCGAGAGTACCGTGAAGTCATCACTTCCAGCCTCTCTCCATATCGACTTGTCCACGATGAAAAACCGTGAGGACCACCTGCGCCCTGAACGGCCGTACCAAGTACTTTAGTCCGGTACAGCCACTCGGATTCTCCTTGACCCGAATACCTCGACGAGTCAATCGACCATGTGCGGCCATGAGCTGATTCGAACCAAGACGCTTCCGTGGCGGCATCGGCGGGTGTTCCCGTTGCATCGGGCGCGTCCGTCGTTGTTCGTTCTTCGGACACCGTCTGAATTCGGATTCGGGAGCCTTCATTCAGACGAAAGAAAATTATTTTATCGGATGTGTGATTGGTAAGGAATCGGCCTGAACGGTAGGATGTCGCCTAATATCGGGAGGATTCGGTCGTGGTCGCGTGATCTGTTCTGGTTTGCTGGGATCACACGCTAGTTGGTAGTAGTGTTAATGCGTTGTTGGAAGAAAACGGATTTGCGCGGTCATGTTGCTTCGAAGCGAAAAAGTGGCGGTGGGAATTTACTGATACGAGAAAAAGAAACTTCTGTGGATTTACTGGAAGAGGAAGTTCGCAAGATATTACAAGAAAAAGAAAAGAGAGACAAAGTAAAAAAAAGCAATGCTAGATCTAGATTCGGCGGGATATCATTATTAGCTAGGACTAGTACCATACATGCAAGTCTATAAGCACTCCAGTGCCCTTCTACTCAAAAAAGAAAAGAAAAGAAAACAAGAAATCCTTAGCAATCCTTAGAAATCCTTAGAAATCCTGAATTGTCGTGCCGACCCCCCTCTCGCGCGCTAGCTGGACCAGATCGCCTCCTGTTACCAGATCCATCAGGCCCAGCCCGACACTCTTGTATATGATGTTGCCGGTCTCCAACCATTCCAACAGACCCTTCTCCCCTTCCTCCCCTTGTTCGATCGCCAACTCCGAAGCTTCTCGAACCATCACTAGCTCGCCCAACTCGACCACCTGCTGCGGCGTCACACCTCCCTGGATGATCTCCCCCGCTTCCTGGAGACACGCATCGAGGGTGTCGACCACGATCACTCCACTCCGCCGGACATGTTTGTGATGATGGGAATGGTGGTGAAGAGAGACTTCATCCCGAAAGATATCTGGATGCAGCTCTGTCATGTGCGGTTTGTACGATCCGATAGCGCAGACCAATCGGCCCTTTCGTCGTCCCTCTGACGATGTGAGGAACTCGGCGGGAAAGAGCGGAGTCCACGACGGAGTGCAGCAGAAGATCACGTCCGCCTTGCGTACAGCGTCCTTGAGGAGTCTCTCATACTCGACGAAGTCGCTGCTGAAGGCGTTAAACTTGACGCGGGCGCGCCAGCTCGCATTTTCCGCAGAATAAATATCCCTCAGGAGCCTGGCGGCGCGGTCGAACGACCGATTGATGATGTAGACATGCTTGATATCGTCGCGAAGGACTAATGCTAACCGGATGTGCCAGTACGCCTGCTTTCCAGCACCGAAGACGGTGATCGTCTTAGTCTTCTTCCGCCGGGTGAAGATCGTGAGCGACGCCAATGCTGTCCGGAAGGGTGTCAATTCCTGTGCGTTGATGAGTCCAAAAGGAGTACTGTTCGAATCCAGCAGAGTTACGCTGCCGTGCGGAGATGTATCACGACCCCCCGGACCAGGCCAAGCTCCAATGGTACTCGACAACCCTGGGCTCGGGGTCGGTGATAACGGACGGTCATTGACGCTTGGGATATCAAGACTTGAATCCTCCTGAGAGGATAGGGACAACTGACTCATACTCGCTTCCGCATTCGACACGCTCGACGCGATAGACGACCTGGACTCTCTCGACGGCTCTGCAAACTTCACCCTACTCTCCTTGCTCCGTGCGGGTTCCCCCGTACTAGCACCTGCCTTCCCTCCATCCTGTAGGGAAATAATCTTTATCCCCATCGTATCCTCCGTGCTCGCCGGCATGAAGATCGTAGAACTGCCATCTTTCCTCGTGATGGCCGTCCGTTGCGGCTGGTACGTTGCTGAACAACCTTGGTCCTGGCTCCCCGTTGAATACTCCCGCAGCGATTCAGAGAGGTTCTGCTGCAGTCGGATGATCTCGTCGCGGTTCAAAGAGAGGAGCAATGACCGCAGATCATTGTTGGTGAGGACGGTGAGAGGCATCGAGACGTAGTATGGAGCGAGCGAATTTGGAACAAATATAACGAGTGACTATTTCCTGGTAAGACCACTATCTAGAAATAGTGACTCCAATATTCATGACTGAGACACAACGCGTTGATAATTTGCTTCCAATGTGTCAGGTACACGGTACGCTTGCAGTAGCGGAGACGCCGACGTCATCAGCCGCGGGGGCGGGGTCTTCTCGGGATTGGTGGGTAGAGTCCGGGCTCGGACTCGGGCTCGGGATGTGTCTATAACAGTCTATTCTCACCCACAAAGCTCGTGGCCTGTGAATAGTGATGGGATGATCGCAAGGGTCTGTCTGTCTTTTTGACTACGGATGGGACTGTCTTCTCTCTCTCAGGGGGACCTTTGTAGTATTTAACTCTTGGGCGTCTCTAAAAATGGGTGGCGGAGCGGAGAACATCGGCGCCTTTGCCCGGTGGGGTCTTGGCGATCCCATCAAATGATTCGTCTTCGATAAGCAGTCGTCACTGTTCCTGACTCACTTCCGCTCAGGGACCCGCCGGGCTGTGTGCTGGAAGAAGCATCTTTAAGGAGAATTCGAGCATGCTCGGTCCAATCGACGGATGCTCTGCGAGTTAAGCTTTAGAAGGAGCCCCGACGTGTCCAATAGGCAAGCGGATATCATTAGATGAAACTACTAACAGGTCCCCAGTGCCACGTCTGTCAGCCATCAAGGCCCAGACAAGATGTATATCAACTATCGTATGCAGAGCCAAAGTATTCAATGGTATATAAGATCGTAAAGGGTCGAGTATGTAATCCAGGTCATAGAGAAAAAGGGGAGATAAGGAAAAAGGAAGAAAGAAAAAGACGCTAAAAAAGGAAAGGAAAAAAAAAATCACGATCCCCAGATCTCGTCATCGCTCTTGACCATGTCATCCTCCGTGAGCACCCGGAGGCCATTTTCTTTCTCCATGCGCTTTCGCTCCTTTCGAGTGATCATGCGGCTTGGTGTGATAGGTGTCACTGGCGTAAACGGCATGTATGGACTATAAGGAGTAGGAATGCCAGTGCGGGGTCCACCCGGATACACCGGACGCTCTAGAATAGTTGTCTTGGTGGCTGGAGCGCTCTGGGGTGGATTGAAGGCTTGGCGAAAGGGTAGTGAGGACGAACTGTTGGTCGCACTATGGTCGAAATTCAACGGTGCTGGCGCAGGTGCTCGCGCATGGTTGGCCTGGGTGGGCGTCTTGACCGTCTTGACCGAAGTGGCGGACAGCGGTGCTGGAGGAGGCGGTCCGGGAGCATAAACACGCGGCGTCAACGGTTGACTCTCTCCATACGCATCAGATTCATTGCGTGCAGGTGATCCCATTGGGGAGGAGATCGGGAGCTTTCTCAGCGAGATGCGAGGGGAGCGGAGTTTACCACTCAAGGGTCCCGAGGAGCGGGAATTGGTGCTGAAGATGGACAGATTCGACAGTCTCGACAACCGCGTGCTGGAACGTCCCTTCGAGGATGGTTCTTCCGCCTGAGAGACAGGTTCTTCCGCCGGTGGGTGAGAATATCCGGCGTATCGTGGACTCCGCAGTGGTGACTTGGGGGCATGATAGTGGTTGTCCTCCGCGATCTCGACGCCGGCCACTTTCTGCGCTTCATGCTCCATCACGGCCGCATAGAGCATCTCCATCTGCTCCTGTGCGCGTTGCCGATCCGACTCGACAACAGTTTCGTCGATGCTGGCCATGCTGTCGTCGGCTGAGGCCTGAGTCGACCGGCTGGTTTTACCCAGGCTATTCCAGGACATGGAAAAGCCGCCTTTCACTGGGGAGCTCGGACTCGGGTCGATTGTACCGGGTTCTTTCGGTGCGTTCATCATGATCATCTCCAGAGAGTGGTTCGACGTTTGGGTTTCCCGTCGCAAGCGTCGTCCCACGAAGAATAGCAGACTCAAGATTAAAGCAACGGTTGCCCCGTATGCACCGACGATGCAACCGACCTGGATGGATAATAATTTCCGGTCCAGTCCTGCTGACCCGGAGCGTGCTTGGATCTGATCGCGAGCGAGGACTGCTCGAGTTTGGTGAAAATCCAGCGACGTGATCGCGACTGCACTTGCAGTGGCAACGTAGGACAAGATAGCTGCGAGAGTAAAGAACATTGAGTCCCGATGGCGCATCATATATCGTCTATCATCTCGCCCCTAATTGTTCTCCAGCTAGGGCATCGCTGACATTCGAAACAGCTCCTGTCAATCCCTTACGGAAAGGAGATCGAATCTGGCCCCAGGGGCGAGCCGGGCAGCCGCCGTTATATGCAGCGCAAGCCATTTGGACAGTGTGAACAGCCAGCGCTTGCTGGACGACTTGCAAAGCGGACGGCGGAGAGAGCGGTCGCGAGGGGATGATTGGATGAGCGTGATCAACGGACGGTGTGAAGAACGGCAAGGGAGGCTGCAGCTGGAAACACGGCGGTCGAATGGGCGGCCAGAGTGTCGCGACGGCCGTGATGGTCGGCGGCAAGACTGCGCTGGGACCGTCCAGATTGGAGGGCGGGGGAGGGGCCAGTCCCTTCACACGGGGTGATAGTGATCGAGCAGCAGCAGCCATGAAGCCATATCGAAGCCCGACTTGACTGCTCACAGTGTGACCGTGTGACCGTTAATACGCAGAGTTTCTTATTCGATGCCGCATGAAGATGTTTGCTGGTGATGTGGTGTGGTGTGCCTTAAACTATACTCTAGGTAAACTAAAGTAAAGCCCGGGTTGTGGATTGTCACACTGATCATCATCAAGATTGGATGTTTCAATGCGCAGGGATTATTTGAAATTGCACTGGGGGGTCCAAAAATAACTCAACTCGAGAACTATCTGGGAGATATGTGGAGGGCGCATGAAAAAGAAGGGCAAAAAAGGAAACTCGGATGAGTTGTTTCTCCCAATGGGGGAATCGAACCCCCGGCTGCCGTGTGAAAGACGGCGATGTTAGCCACTACACCAATTGGGATGTTGTGTTTGTTTTTCGCGACTTGTCTATATGTGCTGAATACCAATGCAATCACCGATTTGTCCAGCAGCCTATTCAAATAATATTATCGCTACAGGGAGAAAAAAATGTCTCTCTATTAAGAAGAGAAATACTATTATTTCATTCCGCCTGCCGAAATGAGGTCTTACCTATCCCCAACAGAGAAGGACCTTATGCACAGAGTCTGCCTCCTTCACTACATCTCCCACCCACTCCTCAATCCTAGTGGTCAAGCGCTCCAGCGCTCCTCCTCCTGAATCATGCAACGTCCTTCGAAGTATGCATGAAGCTGCAGGAACTCACTTCCCTTTTCATTGTCCAATGATCATCCGTAATCATTCCCCCACCCTAGATTGTTGGAACACCTTCCTCTCACAACCCATAGGTGCTTTGAAATGGGCATTCCCGTAGGACACAACAGATGTTGCATTGATGAAAATAATCTGACCATTTCAAGTAGTCGTTACTAGGCTATTTGGCCTACGCTCAGAACTAGGCTGGAGTGCTCGCTGTGACTGGACACTGTCGCTAGGTGAGGGAAAAGTAGTGGTGTTGGCGGAGTGAGCTTGCTTCGAGTCCTAAAGGTAAATTATATATATATATATCCACTAACATGCTTGAAAGGACACCACAACAACTACTTCCACCATCCGACGATGGCACCAGAGATAACATCAGAGACAGAGGAAACACTGAAAAATAACTACAGGTATATTTTTTAACCCCCCCACAGAAATGTGAGGGATAACTGACCATGATACGAGACAGAACACAGCTACTGTACAGTGACATGTCTCGAAGACTCGAACATGGGCCTGATAACACCGCACGACTCCGCGCAACTATGAAATGCAAAGGAAGGTGCTAAGATGACACCCCATAAGATCCTTCCATCGGAGAGTACCATCTTTTCCCAAGCCGGCATGGAAGCTGCATTCATGCCCACTAAGGAAAGAACATTATGTGATAACTGGGTGTCAGCTATGAGACGAACATCCAAGTCCTGTGGACATCCCTGAGTCCACTCAACGACGTCACATCTTCTCCTCATCGCATCAACCGTAATACAACTTCACATTACATCTCGTGTACCATCATCATCATAATGAGCGACAGACCTTCGACATCGCCTGAACCGTACGATGTTTTCTGGCGTCAATTACTATGCCAGGTCATGGGTGGGCCCTTCGCCCATATCTCAGATCGAACTTCATTCATCCTCTGGATTATTCTTTGGCTTTCCGTATTTATTATCACTCATATATCTTTTAGGATATATATTCGCATCCGCAAGGCTACGTTCTATGAGAAAAGCATGGCGTTGTGTTACCGCCTCTACGAGCTTGGGATAGTTATGATAGCAGCATGTGCCATCGTCAGCGCTGTAATCGTTGTCTTCGATGGATATGCGCTGTTAGCCTCCCTACTTTGTGGAAGAGATGACCATCACATGATCAGCTTTTACCTTTTTACTATCTGGTGCATCGCAACTGTGCTTCTGGTCTCGTTCTCAACGGGAATGGCCGTGGATCTCTGGACGAGTCGCAAGATCCTCAAATTGATATCAGCTTGTAACACACAGTCAATTCCAGTCACTACAGAAGAAAGTGGCGCCGAGCCTGGAGTTTCTGGGTATAGCAATAGAGCGGGAGACCGGGTCTCAAGTGACCAGCCGCCGCAGTATGAAGCACAAGCCACTGCCGAGCAAGAATTGAAAGAAGGATTATTCAAGAAACGATGAAACGATAGCCATGAACGAAATCCGCCCCGCAGAGAGCGCACATGTTCGACCTGCTCCTCGTGGTTCGGTTCCTTAGATTCACTTCAGCACACCTCTGGCACCACTTAAAGACCCATGCATTTTATAGCAAGTGCTACTCCTGACGGTATCTGGAGGTTGTGCTCATTTTTTTTTTTGGTCTGAAAGTGCGTTTCGGAATTCTAGATCTTGAGCTATGACTAGTGCTTGACTGTCGTTTACTTTTCTCATCAGAGTATCGAGCTACTCTTCACAGGCTCTAATGACTTTGAATAGTTCTCTCCGCTCCGCTCGTGAGGGTAAAATCGCCGAAGATTACCCTAGCAGAGATGGGAAATTTATCGGTCGTTCTTTTTTAGTGTTTTTTTTTTGGCGATGAACTAGACAGATATTTCCTCGTTTCATCCAGGAAGAGCTCGAGATGTGGGCTTCGAAATGGTAGATAGAATAACAAAATCAATAAAATCAACAATGACTGATCGTTTATCTTTTGTCATAAGTGTATATATATAATGGTGGTACATAATATCACGCCGAAGGCTGCGAGAACCAGAGATATAATATGCATTCTACATAAAGCATATGGCCATTAGCCACTCTGACCATCCCGCTTCTTTCCGAAGAGGTCCTTCCAAAAGTCCTTGAATCCGTATTCCTTGGAGGGATCCTCATTATATACTCGTACTTCCTGCTTCGTCGCTAGCATATCCAACACGCTAGAAGCCTTCTCCCTCGGGGGCAGGCTATATCCTCTCGCGCGCTCTGTTGCCCGTCGCTTGATCTCCTCTGCCAGCGAGGGAGCCACATCGGCATAGCAGCTTGTTAATTCTCGCTCAAGACTCAAATATGGTTTCTGAGCCATTGCGGGAGCTTGGAGATTATACGAGCGGGTTAGGTCGTTGAGGGTCTTGACGGTGAGTTCGTGATAGGCACGCTCGATAGAGAGGTATTGCGGATCACGAAGAGGGGGGAGGTTCGGAAGAGATTCATCTGAGGATTCTGTGGGTGTGGTAGACGTTCGCTCTGTCTGAGATGGAGGTGAGGATGAGACTATTCGTCCGTCATGATTGATTTGCGAGACGGATTCACTCGAGTCGGATGGTATAGAAGCCTGGCGCTGGGCGGAGAGTCGAGCTTCTGCTGCAGCGTAGGCGCGCGCCCGTTTCATCTGGTCTAGAAGAGATCCTCCCTGGCTGGCGATGAGTCGTGCAGCGTGTCGTCTCCATTCACTGCGGAGGCGTTGGCGGAACCGGTCCACCTCCCGCACGAGCTCTTGCTGCTTCTCGATCCAGGGAGGGACGATCTCCTGCTTCTTGATAATTTTGTTCATGAAGTATTCCGTGGTGTCGATGAAGGCGCTGTTGGCATCATGGTCTGTTTCTGTGTTGTAGCCTTTTCCTCGACGGATGTTCTTGAACTGGCCGCGGGCCATGGCATCTTCGATTCGTTCGTTCGCGAGAGACTCTAGACCTTGTATCGACATCGGAACGGCTCTGGCGATCGGGGTGAACCTCTCGCGAAACTCCCTGCGCATCTCTTCTCGTTCTTCTTCTGAGAGACCGGAATTCTGTGTTATGGCGTAGTTGAGGGTGCGTTCTTTAGCACTGGCGAGGCGCTGGCCGGATGATTGCTTAGTCTTTAGCGATGGAGCGAGGTTAACCGGTGGGAGGCCCGGCTTGGGGATTTTGTATGGAGTTTTTATTGGTTTGCTGGCATCGTCGAGCATGCGGAGGGTAGTGTCTTGAAGGCTCTCGGTTCCTGTCCAAGCTGGCGCTGCGGCGATATCTTGAGTCCCGCGGCCGGCGCTGGATGGCATATTTGCGACGGAAATGGCGGAAGCATTTTCATTCTTGAAAGAGCTGGCTGCGATCCTTTCCTCAAGTTGTTTCTTCAAATCCTCCGAGAACCCCGCCTGCTGTATGTTCTTGCGCGCAGATCGACCTCCCTCCAGCATTGACTGTTCTGTCATTTCAGCCAACCTTCTAGACATAGCTCCCTCTTCCTTCAGTGTCTCATCTGGAGGTGCAGGCTTCTCCTCCTCGTTGTTCGTGGAAGATGTCGCATCTTGCCTGAGCGGCGGTGCTGTAGAGAACGATCTCGGAGCTGTTCTCGATGTTCTGGAGTAACCGGACATCAACAGATGCCGCCGTTGAGCTTGCAGACAGAAGGCACATAGGCCTTTTGTTGAAACGCTCCGCCCACCCATGATGGCCTCCATATGTACACCCCTCCGGGGAATATGTAGCGAGATGGTAAGCTTAGAAGCTTCGACTTTATCGGCGCGGGCGAGTTGATATACCTCCAGGGCGCCGGCTTATGTCAGCTTTTCCGCGGAGGTCCCAGAAAAAAGTGTTGCGGCGAAAAGGTCTTGGCATCTCCAAAAGCTTTGGTTTCCGAGTGTCGAAGGCTATCGCTGGAGAACATCAAGCGTTCATTCAACTCGGCGTCCTACGGCAGTGCTGGGGTTGATTGATTTTGGCATTATCAATTATTTCAATTTAGTCTTTCTCTTCTAATTGAAACCGCCACGATGCCTCCCAAGGGTGCGCCGACTCGTCTCAACCCGGTCCGTCTGCAGACCATCCAGCACCTCCGCGTGCGTCGTCCAAACCAGCATGAGCAGAACCCTTGCATCACAGTTATGTCTTCTGTTCTGAGTATGTCTGCCTGAAATTTCGATTCAATTGCTACGGCTCCTGGCTGGGTTGTTCGGGGGGTCTCGATAAGAGTCGAAGAAAATAACAGGACTAACTGATTGCAACAGACTGTTGGGCTTCGTCCGGATACAGCGCAGAGGGATGTGCGGCTGTCGAACAGCAGCTACGAACATGCATGGATGCACCGGTATGTTATGGTCTCCTGCGAGCTGATATTGAATCCTTGCGTGGATGATGCTAACGTTGTGTTTCTCCTATATAGAAATCGAGGGGCGATAAGAAGAACACCATCAACTTCCACCTGATGAGAATGTTCCCTAAAGTTGCTGGACCCCGGAAGAAGAACGGTGTTCTGGGTTAAAGGACCCAAACCTATCGAACACGATCGAACTGAGACAATGCATTTACCCTCCCAGTCGACGACTCCTTTACCGGGACTAGACGGATCGAAAGCTCCAACGGCGAGGATAGCAGCAAAGAGGGTTAGAATCTGTGACACTACGTTCGCATTATGAATAGGAGTTGGTGGATAAACATACTACTGCGACGAGCAACGCTCCCTTCTACGCTTGAAGTTTGGTATCGAGTTATGCTGATGGCCTTCCTGCGTAGAGGATAGAGTGGCTTGAAACTTTGGCTTTGACCTATGTACATTACTTTTATGTTTTCTGCTTACGCGATCTATATACCATGATTATCTCTATTCAAAGATGACAAGGCCTCTGATGTCTGTCTATCCATCCATCTATCTATCTATCTATCTATGGAATTTTCGAAAGGACATAACGAGATCTATGAGTTTATATCTTGAAACGACACCTTCTTATCTCCTTCCATGATATCTCATGATGACGATCCTTTAGGGAACGCCATTCCAATCATAATAGCTGGCTCATTGATATTATGATGCTCGTAACTGACAATCCAATATTAGCAGAGATCACCGGCAGACTCTAATACAAGAAAAGAGACAGAGAACATACCTCAAAATTCCAATTGCTCCCGGCTCCATCATCAGTGATAGTGGAAAGTCCATCGGGTATTTCAACCAGCGCTTGGTGAACGCCCGAAGGAGATGGCCGTGTGCGACAAGGAGTATGTCCGCCGGCTTCTCTCCGTGCATGCTACCAGCCTGGAAAGCGCGGATCTCTTCGATTAAGCTGTCTAGACGGGCTTTGACTTCATCGGGGGATCTGAGATCATATCAATATTCAATGTCAAAGTCCAAGACCCAGACCCAGACCAAAAAAAAGGAAGAAAAGGCATATAAGAAAAAAAGAGATAGGACTCACTCTCCCTCCTCACACCCATCTTTCCAAATATTCCACTCTCGATCCTGATCCAATCCATGCTCTTTCCGCAACGCTCTAATTTCCTTCGTCAACAGACCCTCATACAATCCATACCCCCATTCTGCCAACTTATCCGTCGTCGTGACCCTTCCGCTGTCGATAAGATCCTGTTTCCCGACGCCCTCAAAGAGCAGGTCGAAGGTCGTCTGCGCCCTTTTTCGTGGACTCACGAAGACATGGGCCAGTCGCGACGGATCAATCAGCTTGCTTGGGCCGACAAGGACTCTGCCCGAATTCTGGACTTGAGTTACTCCGTGAGGGGTCAGTTCTAGCTCGCTGATGCCAGTGTAGCGGCCATTCTTGGTCCATTCAGTCTCGCCTGGGGTTCTTTGTTAGTTATGTTTATTGGGTATGTTGAATGGTTTCTTTTTTTTTTCTTGATCGTTTATCAAGTCTATTTATGCATTTCGTTGGGTGTGGTCAAAACCTACCGTGACGAGCGAGATATACGCGGGGTGTCCCCGCGTCCTTATCGGACATATTCGGAAGTGTCCGAGGTGTTTTCGGTTGTGGTGAAACCTGTTGGTAGTTTATAGCAAATCTAATATCTTCAGCCAATCAATGATAATGTATATTTATACTTGCTGATCTCCAGCAAGAATATTATTAACAGCGCCACTGACTGCTTGTTCTTATGGCTCTCTGCCGTGTGTCTATTTTCTGGCCCACTAGCCTTTTCTCCGGTAAACCTTTTTGGGTATTGCCCGAACCGCGATGTAGATCACGGATGAATGTCAGAATTGTGAGTCCTCCGACATGATTATTATTTGGGTTTATAGAATCTTCAAATAGTAGTGTTAATTCGAAGGGAAACGATATCAACGAAGCAGAATAGGAGTGGAGCGCCTAGCAACCATGCGAAAATGATTTTTGGAAATCGGTTGAGTATTGATTTTGTAGACGAAACATAGACTGAGACATTCCAAGAGACTTTTAATTCCTAAAAAAAACATCACTTCTTGAGGAGGCATGCTAATAACAATCATACATGCTCGACGTTGAGTATCAGCTTTTCACCCTTTGGCTTCACCGTGTATGCATCAATTGCTTCGATATCTTCATCGTCAACAATGCTGGTAGTATAGTTTGTGTAAATTGCCGCAACAGTGAGTTTTATCTCTTTATGTTAAAGTTAAGTTAGCTGATTGTATTTTCTTTAGAAGACTTTCTGGGCGTACCTTGTAGGGCTAGGTTACTTCCGACGCACATTCTACCACCGCTTCCAAATGCCCAGAACCATCGCCTCATCTCTTCTAGTTCTGGAGAGTCTGCTGGCTTCAGCCACCTTTTTGGTTGCCAACTTTCAGGATCGGGAAAAACTTCTGGGTTCCGATGGAGAGAATAACCTTGAGCGTTGACTCTTGTTTTGGGAGGTATATTGTCATATCCGACTAAAGTGCAAGTCGGATACGGCGTTACACGAGGCTGAATACCAGGAATTGGTGCATGAAGACGCAGTGTCTCTGTGACTATTGCATTCAATAGCGGCAATGCATCGATCGACTTCGGTGAGGGAAGTTCGGGTATGGCGGATGACTGCGTAGGATACATGATGAGAGGGGATAAGGTGAGCAGTTCCTCTTGGAGTTCTTTTTGTAGACCAGGGTGCTTTGACACTTCCCAGAGTAAGTAAGTTAGGGTGACAGCACTGGTTTCATGTCCCGCAGTGAGGTGATCAAACATTTCACAGGCGATCTCGAGCCGCTGCTGCTTTGAATCGGTTTCTTGGGACACACGATCGGCTCCTTTGGGGAGAAGCTGTTTCTGCATAGAATTCTTCAACTGCTTGTAGACAGTTGGTTTAGACTCCGGATCCGTTGCTCCAAGGTGCTCTTCTGCCTTGTCGCACATCTGTAGACCCCAGGCATCCATGACTTCATTCGCTTCGTCACACCATCTGGGAATCAGGGGAACGCCCAATCTTCTAGCCCAGGTCACTAGGTTCGGAACCTCTTGGTGATAGAACTCAAATGGCTTTCTGCACTGGTAGATGTGAAGCATGTACTTCCTTCTCGGGACGTCTTGCAGAAAGTTCGTACTAGTACGAAGCCCGAAGAGATACGCAGAGACAAAGTCCATGGTCAATGCTTGATTCAGCTCATGGAAATCGATGGATGTCTTAGAAGATACGGCTTCTTGGATAATTGGAAGTAAGCGTTCGTATATAATTGTGTGAGATATGGTCTTCAGCTGCGGCGACGATTGCAGATAGGATTTGGAGTAGATATTGGACAACATCCGCTTCCGGGCGGAATGAGGCTTACTGCCAGTCATTGTGAACATACTGACAGTGCTGGTTTGGAAGTCAATCTTTTCATTGCTCTTAACTGTGTGAATAGTTATGTGCTATATCTTACCCATAAGATCCGAATACATTTGGGTACCAATCATGTTTCTCAAACCCACCAGCATACACTGTTCTGATACCTCCCTCCACGGTGTTAATAGAGATCTCTGACGGTGCCAACCTGACAATTGGACCTAGTTTCTCATGGGCTGCATGAATTGTTCGGTTGTTTTGGTTCTTAAAACGCCTCCAGAGGATCCAGACTGAGGATATCGGGGCCGTGGGATGAGCATTCGGGATCTTCGATAGGGGTGATAGGAAGAAAGGATATATTATATATTGATAGATGAAAATAGAAAATATAACGAGGCCTAGTAACGCGGAAATGGGGGAGAGAGTCATATCGTACTATTGGCTACCGGCTAGGGCCGGTATGAAGCGACTATGATAGTTCAATCAACGCACAGATGTCGAGAATCAGGAGCGGGGGCTGGGATGTCAATGACAAAAGGAAGACGATAGTTATATTTAACTATGTTTTGTTGAAACTGTGTGAATTGGCTTTCCACGGTCTCGCAACGACCTTCCATAAATGACCGTCACTAGGACTTAGAGGGCGGTCAGCGCCGGAAACCGAAGGTGCATCTATCGGACCAACAACTATTCCAAGTATGAGAACCGTGACTGTAGCGCACTCCCGTCCCACAAGAATCCTATCCAAGGTCTTCAATCCATGGATACAATCAGTCTTTTAGGCCGCAATGGAGCTCAAAGGATGCTCACGTTCTGCACTCCCCGCATGTCCGAGTGGACTTATCGATAAGGACGATAAGCTTCCGATAAGAGGCGCTGATGACATAGCCAGCCCAGATCTGTGCGAGCACCGGAGCATCACGCATGACAGGAGGCGAATTAGTCGCCGCCTGATGGGTTCTCCGTCAAATCAACAATAAGATGCTGATCGTTAATTAGTATCTCCTTTCAGTTCTTTTGAATATCTTTCATTCTGCCTATGACTGAGCCATGGCCATGCGCAAGGCAGCCTGCCCAGTGTGTCGGTGTGAGGAATGATTGTTAACCTGCTAAGCGAGAGCGTGTGACTCCATCTCGCCAAAAATATCAGCGCATATAAATAGGATCAGCTCTCTGGGAGTAAGCCGGTAATGGATGCTGGGAACTTGAATTGATAAGATATTTTGTTACTGCTCAATCAAACTGTATGTGTGCCATGATCGATTCGCTGACGAGACCATACCTTGGCGCTTGTTTGCTGATAATAACGTGCCGATGCAGGACAAACGAAAATTGTTTACCTCTACAAATCGCGCACTATGTCCTGCGGCTATCTTGACAACATCCGAAATGCTTTCTGAATTACCTTTTGAGATCGTATATCATATCGCAACATTTCTGCCTACTGCTAGCGCTCTGGTCCATCTCGCACGGACCTGCCGTCGCCTGTACAAGATTATCGCTGTTGATGATGCACGCATCTTTCGTGCCTTTGTCCAGAACCGATTCCCTACCATAGAAACACCACCACTTTGGAAAGATGCTGCGCAAGCTCTCACCTCCCGCGCTCGAGCGCTCGATCGACACGCAATCATCGGCCGTTTTGTCATTCCGCCACCAGATGCGATCAAGGTCGGAGCTCATCAGGCGACCAGACGTGACAACCCGACACTGGGTTACCGCCCGGCAATAGACAGTTATGAGGTGTGGGTGGGTGACCGTTGGTCGGATAGAAGAGAAGTTTTGGCCTGGGGTGCTGCAGATGAACTGGCCCTGCGGATCAAAGAGTCAGGTCGCAGGAAACACGAACGATGGCTGATGTTCAACGACCTGGACCATATCAGCAGCTATGATGATATTTGTGGTGTCCATTTATTGAGACCAAATCACCCAGGAAAGGATATCGACAAGGAACACGTTATCTTTGGACGAGTCCGTGGTGATCTTGTTCATATGGCCATAGAGCCAGATGAAGGCACCCATGAATACCGGCAGAAGTTTGTTACACATGGTACTGAGATTGATGCGATTGACTTGAATGATGGTCCGCAATCTATTCTGGCAGCGAACTTGAATAACGGTACTATATCTTTCTTCCACACTACGACCGGGGAAGCGGAGCTTGAACCATTTTCAACTCTACAGATTACACCACAGGAACTGGCGCGCCAGAAATGTTCGAAGTTCCTGTCTTCGGATAAGATTGCCGTCGCTACTGGCAATCTATCTATGTCTGCGTACACAATAACTCCGAGCAAGGTATCAAGCTGTCGCCAGTTCCAGCTAGATCCCAAGGATCTTGCAAATGTACACTACCACATACAGAAATCACACGTCACTGCATTTTCAGCAGTAAATACGACAGGCATAGGACATGGTTCCCCCGGAGATATATTCTTAGCTGCATGGAGTGATGGCGGAATCAGGCTTCACGACCTC
Source organism: Paecilomyces dactylethromorphus (assembly GCA_029606265.1). NCBI lineage: Eukaryota > Fungi > Ascomycota > Eurotiomycetes > Eurotiales > Thermoascaceae > Paecilomyces > Paecilomyces dactylethromorphus. The sequence continues at coordinate 83,690 of JAPVCE010000024.1, forward strand.
CGCTCAGATAATCTACATGATGCCACGTTCAGAGACACGACAGATCTTAATCCCATGTACAGCATACACCCTTTTGGGCATGATCGTTTCCTTGTTGGAGCAGGTGCAGAGGGCATTGTGAAGATATTCGACCTTCGCATGCCGAAGACTTACAGCTCTCTGGATGCGAAACTTTCCTCATCTGAAGTCTTACCGAGAAAAAAGAATAACCAGGCCAACGGTACTCCAAAACCCTTACCTCACCCACGCAAAGATTTCTCCATCTTCCTCTCACACCGACCTCCAATTGTCATCAACTCTGGCCGTCTTCACCCCCGCACAAGCCGTACCTACCGCGGCCCTATCTACATGATGTCTTCTCCTTCCCCATCCTCAGCAACGGTTTACGCTGGGATGGTCGATGGTGTTGTCCGTCTGGACTTTGCTTCTACAGATGATATAACCGGTCCACACCGTGATTGGTACGAGACCAACCTCGCTCTCGACCTGAATATCAAAAAATCCGCACCTCCAGGCCAGAGAGTCCTGGACTTATCAGGCTACGAACGACCCAGTCCAGAGGAAGTCGGTAGGAGCGCGCGTCTTAGAACGCAGAAGGCTTTCTGGGAACTCACAGAGGATGATGTACAACATGAAAAGGAATTAGGGTGGGACCGAAGATGGAAGAGGTTAGAAGAGGATGCAGCTTGGAGGCGGCGGGTTGATTAGGAGGGAGCTTGCACTGTTGCCTCGGCTTTTCTATCAACAATACACATGCATTCTATGATTAGAGTTGGAGTGTACATGCCATTTCATAAAAAGTACAGTAGCGTACAGCGGAAAAGTGATAACCTACAGGAAATAGAACCACATAGACATGTATCTGTTTGTAGATACAAAAAGTACATATGCTCTTTCTTTCTGTTTGGATTTTTTTTTTCATGCTAAGTATTCATAGTTCGAAAAGACTCGATCAATAGACCTGAAAAGGAAATCTAACTGTATGAAAGAACTTTTTTCTGACCTCTAGGATGCTTTTCCGTAATTCGTCTAATACAGGAGGGGTAGAAAAGATAATTAATGTTGAAAATCGAAGAGAAATAGAATATCCACAGCAGCTCCACTTAGCGCCTTGCTAGATAAAAGAGTAATCAAATGTCCGGAAAAGTGTAGAAAAGAGACAAGAAAAAAAGGTCTTGTCTTCAATAGTAATTGTAACATCATCTGCGTCAGTGTTGTATGCCTGAATCTGAGTCTAAAGGTGGAAATGAAACACTTTTGGTTTTTTTTTTTTTGAGCATCGGGGTTATGAGAGTTGATGGAGCCCTGGATGGACAGAGGGGATCTGATCTAGTCCTCAAACTTGAAGCTCTTGCCGGGGCCGATGTCGATGGGGCCGCCACGGTAGGAGCCGCGCTTCTTCTTGTTCTTCTCCTTGGTGAATCCCTTTCCACGAGTGACGATGAGGTCTTGGTAAGCGCGTTCAGCATACGCGTATGGCACGTACTCGTTGGATGGATGGTCGTGCGGCAGAGCGCTCAATTCAGCCAGAGGAGTGGGCTTGGCTCCAGTGTGTCTCTTCTTCTGAGGGCCGTTGTTTGGCTTGGAGGTCCCGTTCGGAGTGGCAGAGGCGGATGGCTCTGCAGAGTTGCCTGTAGATTCCTTCTTCTCATCGGAATCATTGGAGGAGTCGGAAGAGGCGCTCTTCACAGTGCCACTGCTTTCAGAAGACTTCCGCTTGTGGGTGGCTCCGCTCTCTTCTTCAGAGGATGAGTCTGAAGAGGAGTCACTCGAGCTAGAGTCGGAAGGAGGAAGCGGGGTCTTCTTCGCCTGCTTCAGGGCAGCCTTATCCGCCTTCTTGGAAGTGTCTTCTTCTGAGTCGGAAGAAGAATCGGAGTCGTCGGAGTCAGATTCAGATTCAGAGCTGGATGAAGATTCGGAATCGGATTCCGATCCGGACTCAGACTCAGACTCAGCGTCGGACGAGTCAGACGATTCAGAGGAAGAAGAACTGTCAGATTCGGACTCCTCCTTCTTGGAAGAAATCTTGGCCTTCTTCGCCTTAGGTGCGTCGTCTTCTGACTCGGACTCAGATTCGGACTCGGATGAGCTCGATTCGGCCTTGCGTTTGACACCACCAGACTTCGGGGCGGGTGCCTCCTCCTCCGATTCATCATCAGCATCGCTGTCTGAACCTGAGGAAGAGGAAGCAGAAGACGAGGATGAGGAGCTGCTGCTGCTGCTCTTCTTGGACTGCACCTTAGGAGCATCTCCCATCTCAACGTCTGAATCACTGGATTCGTCCTCGCTACTGTCGCTATCGTCCTCACTGCTCGAGCTAGAAGACTTCTCAGCATCTGCACCGCCAGTCTGACGCTCCCAGCTGTTGTACAGATCGATCAGAGACGGGGCATTCTTGGACTCTGTGACGGCCTTTTCTGCCGTCTGTTCCTTGACGAACGCTTCACTGGTCTTCTGGAAACCGTACTCGGACAAGAACGTGGCAACGGAAGCAATCAGCTGCGGAGGAAATGTTTTTGCAGAAGACTTGGCCTATTTATACCGGTATTAGTGGTACAGTGCATAGTATCTGGGAAAAATTGTAGGCCATACCTCATTTGCGTCTGTCTTTTTTGTGGATTTCTTCTCAGAAGATGCCTTTGAGGTCTTCTTTTCGGCTCCAGAAGCCTTGTCAGCCTTGCGCGGAGCCATAGTGCCTATCTGCAATGCAATCTTCTGTCTAAATCGCTGAAGACGCTCTTGCGAATCTTTTTTTTCCTCAGCGGACCGTAATCGGCAGGAAAAAAGTTCCTGGTGGAAGAAAGCACGCTAAGCGAGGCGGTAAGAGATACGGCGGTCCCATTGGACACAAAAGACATCATAGCGCTCTCTTCACGTGGATCCTCCCGCTGCAGTGCTGATGACATTGAGCCTCAACGGTTGCTATGAGCATGGATGTGATATCAGATGAGGATAGAGTGAAGTCCAAGGTGACAGAGTCATTGAATCCTTATAATTGTGACAATTAAAAATGGGTAACTTTCTGCGATCATTGTCTGCATCCTGTATCTTGTAGAAAATGCCTTGCTCACACTGTAGCATGCCACCGTCTCAGTAGGCGCTAGCGACCCCAGCATGCCTCTTCCGCCGGGTCTCCGCCGCTAGCGGCAGTAAGTGTTCCAGCTGTTCCATCCCCGACGGTGGCTACACCAGCACGTTGCCAGCAGTTGATGCCTTCAGCGTTTTCTAGGACACCTCACAGTTGACTGTAGACAGTGGGACAACTCTGATTCTTCATTGACTCTTTCTGCCTGACTGCGCTGCATCCGATCCCGCGGAAGATGGTATCTTTCATGACCTCCTGAACGCTCATAACCCCCTCCCAGCAACGCGATGATGAATGCTCGTGAACCTCTTCGCGGGTACCCACCCAGCAACGTCTCACCTCCAAAGGAAAGGCGCCATATGGGGGATACCCGCAATGTCAGTGGAGCGCGGACTGGTGATAGCACCATGTCAAGGGCGGACAAGTTCGAGGATGAGAAACGGAGGATTATTCAGAGCTGCTTTTCAAAGCAGGATACAGACGGCTCCGGTAAGTCTGGTCGCCATGGATGACTCGCAAGGGTAGACTCGGTGTTCCATAGCAAACGCGCAGTTTGAGCTGGATCTGGGCTGAAGAGATGGGGTGGATGTGCTTGTTGTTTGGAGTTGCGAGTAAACACGGTCATTGTGGCCTTGGGACCCAACGACCCAACCCAGCGAGCTGCGTGTTGTCCGTTTGTCATGGTGTCGTTTGCTGTTACTGACCTGTCTACTTGTGAATTCAGTGATGGAATCCTACATTACGCATATCCGTATCACAGAAGATGGCGCCTATCCTTCTAGTCCTGCCCCGCCAAATTCGCCGCCTGAAAACAAGAAGCCTAGATTGATCATCGTGGCGGTCAGGAGATCGGGGAGAGTGCGCATGCACAAAGCACGGGAGAATAGTGATGGCTCATTCTCTATTGGAAAGACATGGATGTTGGACGATCTTTCAGCCATCCAAGTGTATACTGCTTTGGTGCCAAACACAGCGCAGGAGCAGCAGCAAAAACTGTGGGCTGCCAACGTGGGGTTTGTGGTCACTATTGGCAAGCCATATTATTGGCAAGCTACAACATCGAAGGAGAAGGATTTTTTCATCGGTAGTCTGGTAAAAATCTATAAGAAATACACGGCAGGCAAGCTCCCGAACCTCGTCGGGTTCGATGAGCGCGAACGACTACAGATCCTTGGGCCAGGTGCAGCAGCCGTTTCTGGTGCCAAAACCCCCAGCCAGCCTCCTGAACGTTCAGAGGCAGTATTGCCATCTCCATCTCCCCGCCCATCGTCTCCGCGGAGTGCTCAGCCACCGTTATCGGCTCGCGCACCCAGTCGTGACGGGAATAGGGATGCCAGGCGACAGCGTTCAGATGAACCAACGTTGCAACCTCAACGGAGCCGCGAGCAGATGGGAAGACCTCCTACGAGATCTGACCAACAAGCACCGCCCATCCCTTCATTCTCATCGTCGCGAGATCAGCCGCCTGCGAGATCCAGCGAGCGACCTGAGGTGGACCGGCTGGCCGGAGCACCCACTCTGCAAACGGATCTCAAAATGGCGCCGCAGGAAGCCAGATCCCCCCTCTCTCGAGATGGCCCAGGTTTGGCGGATATGAGACCGCCACCCCGAAGCCGAGATGCAGCTCCCAGCTTCCCCGAATATACGCGAGATAAAGAAGCGCTTCGACCGACGACACCCGCTTCTGTTTCGGAACAGAATAAATCTGCAGCATCAAGTCCGGCGGTCAGTCTGGGACAGCGGGCATTGTTATCTGAGAGTAACGGCAGAGTCTCCCCGGCGGAGACTCGTGTCCCATCTCGCGGAAATGACAGGCTCCAGCCTCGCGATATGTACGAATATCCTGCAGCTCTTCGCCCGGGCTCTTCTGGAGGCAGCATTCTTAGAGCAACATCGGCACTCTCCGCAGATGCGGAGGCAGAGGTGGAAGCAGACGAAGCGCAGACAACAAAGGCTGAGGAACAGACCATGCCTCCTTTGCAAGTTACAGCGAGCGAACCTGCCACAGAGACAGCACCTGTGGTGTCGCCTCCAGAAGCTCCGCTGGACAAACCTGTGACAGAACCAGCTACACCAACAGAAGACGAAGAGGTTCACCGTCCAGGTCTCGGCCCTATGATTAAAAAGAAAGGGGGCAGGGATCTTGCTGGTGCGTTGCGAAAGGCAGCTACTGCGTACGGTGCTTTCAAGCCAAGGGCAGGAGGTGCTGCTGAGAGATTGATGGCCGCGGCGAAGAAGAGTGCTGCCAACGAACCTGACGGCATCACTGGCGTTGTCCCTGCCCCGTTGCTTCGTGGGGTCAGCAGTGATTCTGTGAGTACTGCGCAGACGGCACCGGAGACGCCACTCAAGGAGACGCCTCCTGCAGTCACACCTGCAGAAGAACTGCCCAAGGTCGAAGTTACTCAACCTGCAGGAGATGAGTCTGCTCAGATTACAGAGGTAAAGATTGAGGTTCCCGACACCTCGAAGGATGCCGCACAGGGAAGAGCCAGGTCCAAATCACCGTCCCCAAGTGGACCGCGCAGGAAACGCCGCGAAGATCATACAGCAAAGTATTGTCAGGCCCTTGGTATTGATCCGAGTATCCTTGAAGGACGTGGCGCCGAGTTCGATGAGATTTTAACTGATCTGGGATGGAACGGACGACTCAGCGACGATAAAAAGATCGAAGACCTGGAGGCAGACGTACGTCGAGAGATTGGCAGGGTGCAGGCTAGCAGCTGGCTGGGCAATCTTGAGCAACAGGAAGGAAAGGTGGACCAACTCGCCAGGCTTATTGATAAAACGATCGAAGAGTGCGAGGAGCTGGACGGTCTCCTCACATTGTATTCACACGAATTGAATGTAAGTGCCATCGGGGACCTAAAGTGACCGTTCTAAAGTTTGCTAACTTTTGGTTCCAAGACTCTGAATGACGATGTTTCCTATATTGAAGCCCAGTCGCAAGGTCTGCAGGTACAAACCGCAAATCAGAAACTCCTTCAAAATGAGCTGCAAAACCTTCTGCGGACTCTTTCCATCTCTTCGAGGGATCTTCAACCACTCAAAGAAGCCTCTCTCAGCAATCCTGACGGCATTAAAGAGACCGAAACGGTCCTTGCCATATTATACAAGGCTTTGCTCACCGTTGATTCTGACACTCGGCAAAATAAGAAGCGCATGGCAGACGCCGCTGGTGAGCATGGTATTATTGGTGTCTATGTCGATACGGAGGTGGGACAGATGCGTGCCATCCGAGAGAAGAAGGAGGAGTATCGGACTGAAGCCAAACTCTTCCTGCAGCGCTTGAGGCAATTTATGTCGGTTGCTTTCAAGGTGGCGGAGCAGAAAGTTATCGACGCGGCGAACAATTCGTCCAGAGACCCTCTGAAACTGGACACCGTAGCTCGCGATTCCGCGCGACAAGAGATTTGGATGTACAATGCTCTCATGCTATTTGCTCGGGAAGTGAGCACTTCCGAATGGCATGGACTTATCGGGCTCTATGAACAGCAGGCCAAGGGACCTTACCAGAACGAATTCCGTGAAAATAATTTTGCCTGGAAGAGAGCCGCCAAGAAACCTACGGGCGACGAGCAAGAGCTGCTTTTCACCCACCAAGAAAAAGAAAAAGAAAATGAAGGCCTCACTACTGTCACCACTGCTGCTCGTAAACTGACCGTGAGGCGAGGCAAGACCATGAAGGTCGGTCGGAGCTCTCTGGGTGGAGACAAGCAGAGCGGCAAGTTGGAGCCTTACGAAGCTTTCGCTGGTACGCTGCAGGAGACATTGAAGGGGATTGCCGAGGAACAGAATTTCCTCGTGCAATTCTTCCACTTGAATTCATTAACCACTGTCGAGTTCCCTGATCTGGTCGCTGGCAGTGATCCTGAGCACCGTAGGAAACCTGATATGAGCGCTCGACAGATGCATGATCCTGACCGTGATATGGCACGGAGAGTCGAACAGATTATGGATGACATCTATACCTTCTGGCCGAATGACATACAGAACCTGGCGGACTGGGCCATCAAACCTGATCAGCTGTAAGCATGAATTGCCTTTTCTATCATTTGCCGCGATACTGACATTTTCACCAGGCAAGGGGTGGGTGTTCTGTGCTCGTTGGAGAAAGCCATCGCCGACTTCGAAGACACCAACCAGGAATTTATTGTCCACTCATTACAGAAACTGCACACCCGTCTGTCTGGACTGTTTAATCGATTTGTTGAGGATCAGATCCGTGGCATTGAAGAGACTAAAGTCAAGATCAACAAGAGGAAGGGTGTTATCTCGTTCATGCGGACCTTCCCGAACTTCTCCGCGGCCATTGAGAACATGCTCTCTGCGCCTGAGCAAGACTTCTCTGATATCCGTCTTAGTGTCAATGAGGCCTACAACAAGATCAACCGCGCCATGTGGGAGAGCTTGAAATTTATTGCTAAGGAGGCGCCTGGTCAGCAGCCGGGTGCTACCACGGGCGCTGGCGACCCGGAGGATAAGGAGGCATTGAATTACCACATCCTGCTGATCGAGAACATGAACCACTACATCGAGGAGGTTGATGTCAAAGGTATCCCGGTCCTGGAGCGCTGGCGTGACCGGGCGACTCAAGATCTCGACGAGCACATGAAACTCTACATGGATGCGGTGATCCGTCGACCGCTTGGGAAGTTGCTTGAGTTTGTGGAGTCGATCGAGTCTCTCCTGAGCACCACCAGCAACCCGCCCGACATTGCGATGCGTGCCAGCCATTCCCGGTCCGTCGCGAAGAAAGTGCTTGCCAACTACGATCTGAAGGAGGTCCGTCGCGGTGCTGAGCTGCTGAAGAAACGAGTCGAGAAGCACTTTGGCGAGTCGGATGACCCAAGTCTCAGTCGCAGCTTGGTGGTCAAGGTGTTGAGCCAGTGTGAAGCTCGATATGCAGATACGTATGACCGCACGCGGCGGATCATCGATACTGTCTATGAGGGCCAACTGGAGCTGGAATGGCGCAAGGAGGATGCCATCGCGATGCTGAATCGGTGAAGATTGCCCTGATGGAATCTGCCTGTGTCGTGCCCGTACATCTTTGGATCTTCTTGGCGTTCCTCATGCGCTATACCAGGATTCTTTTTTTTCTTCTTCTTTTTTTTGTTCCCTAGCACATCTAATGATGGTGATGAGAGTTTGATCTGATCTGACCTATCCTCTTCATTTTTTTCTTTTCGATCCCGGAGGCGAATGTTTCTGGTCCTCATCATCTGGGCGCAATGGATGATTTGGGAGGCATGCCCGTCGCCTGCCCATGGTGCGGATGTTGTCCACCTGTTCCTGCCATGCATGCTTCCGTCCTCTTTTTTTCTTGTCATCACTTTCATGATCTTCCCCCGTCTCTTCGATTAGCCGATGCAAATTATTCTTTTCTTTTTCTTCTCTGTTGGCATGTGGTGAATGTGCGATAGATAAAACGGATCGGGTAGCTACGTTGGGAAGGAGGAATCGCGCCAAGCTCCATTGCCATCTGCATGTGTTTTTTGTACTCTATACCATGAATTTGTTTGCGTGACTAGATCTTCGTTCCTCGGATTGTATCTCCGTCTCGTATTACCGCGATCCTCGTGATGCTCAGCCACCATCGTGGCCTGATCCCAGCAGCCACAGTTGTGATTCTAGTTTCACCCCGACAGCTCCCTGCCCACTCGACGTCATCCCCGTTCGACAGTTGAGCTTCGACGGGGCCTGGGACGCCACACAGCACAGAGAAATCGGATATCATTTTTGAGAGTCTGCGGTGCAATCGGCAGCCATGGGTAGTAAAGTGATGATCTGCACACGCGGGTGGATAAAAGAACAGCCCGTGGGTTTGGATCTCTTCTTCGCCCTTCTGGGAACTCTTGGTCGCGAGTGGCCTGTTGCAGCAGCCCGTCGCTCCCCATTGGCCGGCCACTCCCCCTTTTGCTGCCGGGCCCCATTCTGGCCCATTATAGCCCATGGTGGCCGTTATCTCGGGCTGTTGATTGGCGCTCGGCTGGCTGGGGGATCCTGGGTCGAGACTCGGTTTCAGGGGCAGCAACCGGTCCGTGCGACATCCATGGTTCGACCTTCGCTGGCTGTTCCATTCCTTCCAGACGCTCTCAGGGGGAAGGGCCGTACGCTGAGGATCTAACGGCTGACAATATTAATAATGAATCACCATCTACTATCGATCTCTCTAACCGCCTGGCGAGAAATCACCACTAGTCGACCAGGGAAGCCCAAATAGTCGTTTCTATGGTGGTCTGTAGTTTGCATTGATCCCCCAGGATCTGACGGACGAACCATCCGATGTCGAAGGGGTCGTTTGCTTTGGTCCACCCCAGGACACCTGTTCGGTTACTGTCTCGGCGATGAGGTGTCCCGTCTGAAGAGTGAGATTGGAGGGAACTCGCCATGCAGCACAGCCTGCTTCATTGCTGCTGCACAATGCAGTCCTTCTGTACTCTGTAAGAAGTTCACGGGAGCGGTGAGACAATCGATCTGCGAGGGGGTTGTCTCTCTAGGTTAGATGTGAGCTATCCTCGTGGCCATACGTGTAGGACCGGATAGACCCTCGTCGGAAGTCTTTTAAAGAAAGCAAGCAGGAAGGAAAAAGGAAAAAAAGACGTTTCTGGGACCTCTCCCGATGGGGAATTCAACACAAAGCCCATGGCTATCTGACTAACGGACCGAATCATTAATGAACCAGCCCCCTCAACCCCGACTCCATCGTCCCGCCTTAAGCCCTGCGTTCGCGCCTCTTGAACCAAACCTTAAGTAACCAGATTAACTGTTGTTGGACTTAGACCCGAAAGAGCACGAAGGCCAGTAACGGGACTAGAGTACGCTGTCCGAACTGCAGCAACGTTACCGCGTCAGCAAAGACCACTCTACACGCTTAGACAATCGTGTCTTTCTGTCTGTCTCTTTCCCTCCAGACGGATGTGCCCTGGATGCGCGCCGTCAGCGAAGGATTGGATTGTTTCGGTTGCGACGACTCTTGGTGCTTGGAGGAGTTGCTGTCTGAGGTGAGCCACCATTTCTCCAAAGCCCACATCTCCGCTCTTTTCTCGTTCTCTCCCCTGCTTCCCCCCGGCCGCAATGAGTGGTCATCGGGCTTAGGGGCTGGCCAGCAAACTTGCGGCCTGATTTTTTTTTGGGGAGACTGTCAGCGACAATCTTGTGAGCGTGTTTGCGCAAGGAAGACCCCGACTTTTTTTTTAATAGGAAAATCCCGATTGATAGCGTTTCGTTGAAGAGCAAAAACAAGTCGTTGTTTGGAGGGTCTCGCGACTGACACTCACCCGGATTGTGATCTAGTAGAAACTCTTCCTTTTTTCTTACTATCTAATCGCATAATACGGATTGCATCGCACTATCGGATCGCATCGACGGGGTCTATCTGCATGTGACTCTCGTGAAGGGAGAAATTGCTGTTCTCTTTTAAGCTTCGACCCCCCAGTTTATCTATCTATTATCTCGGATCACCTGTGCAGACGACAGGTTTCTCTCAACTCTCGTGACACCCGGGATTGGTGCGCGACAAAAAAAAAAGAATTCCACCACAGAAGAAGCAGACATGCCCTGGCGGCCTCTGCCTCGCATTGCATTCGCTGTCGCCATATACCCGTTCCAACCGTCGTCACCCGCGGACTTGCCCCTGGAGCTGGGCGATGAGCTGTATATAATCGAGCAGGGAGGGGCCAATGGCGAGTGGTACCGTGGGTATCTGGTCGCCCCGCCGTCCCTCCTGGCCGGACTCACCAGCGTCAAGGGCCAGACGTTAGAAGCGCGAGTCTTCTCTGGTATTTTCCCCAAAAACTGCGTGGAGGTCCGGGAAGTGTTGGGGGATGCGGAGGCGCGCAAAGCGGTCCAGAATGGCGAGCAGTTAAGTGCTGAGTTGCTGAATGCCATCAATGGTGACAAGAGGGACAGCACGACGTCATTCTCGCGCGAGATCAATGAGAATTTTAATAGCTTGCTCTCCCGGGAGACCCAGCGGCTCTCGCAGAAGGGGTCACAGATCACAGTCCTGCAATTAGATGAAGAGGCCCTGCGGCGACGCTCTACAGCTACGACATGGAGTCCGTCTTTCCCGCTGACGCCGTTGTCGGTTGGTCCGCGAGACCCTAATGCGCCCAAACCTGCAGCACCGGTGCCCATGTTGAAGATTGGAGATGAGACACCCACATCGTCTGCGGAACCGCTGGTGGATGAGATCGCATCCTGTCTGCGAGAATGGCACTCGACGAATCTGCACGAGCTGTTACTGGCTCGGAAATACAGCGAACTGGAGAAGATGTCGGATATCGTCCAGGAGCTAGACTTGGCCCGGAGGCAATTGCTGCATAATGTCCTCACCGGCCAGGAGAGAGCCGCCTTGAGGGAGAAGACAGTCTGGACGCTGGTGCGCGGCAACAAGATGCTGAGCGGGGAGGTGATTGTGAGAGACCCCAAGCAACGGGGCCGGTTGCTTACCGGGGAGGACTCTGCCATTCAATTGGCAACGCTTCAATCCGAGATGAGCATGCTGGACTGCAGTGCAACACAGAATACGGAATCGACTGGACTCCACAACCTCCTTTTCGAAGTCAACGCAGTGTCGGGAACAAATTCTGGCCCCGTGACGATTTCGATGTACCTCAGCAATAAACTAGATGATGGAACTCTGCAGCCGCTTACTGAGACCTACATTCTGGACATTCCCTCACCGGAGAGTTTCGCGAGCCTTGCACACAACAGCAGATTGAAAACCTTGTTTACTGAGATCACGGCAACGGATATCGGTGAAGCTTCAGGCGGCAATGCTCAGCTTTATCTGGTATTGACAGTGCAGACGTCTCAACTTCCTAAATATGTTTTCCCCCCAAGATCACGGTCTTCTGCGTCGAGGGAGGGTGCGCTAGCCAACAAGACTACGAACACAATCAACAGTTCGAAGGGAAGTATCAAGGGCCGACGGAGTGTGATGTGGGGTTCAAGACCCCGTGGAACATCAACCCCTGAGGTTGGAAAGGAGAATATAAGAACGCCATCGTCCGCTGGGAGCACGACCAGCAATCAGGAGCGGAAGGACTCGCCCTTAAGTGAGAACTTGGTTGTGCGTACAGTTGGCGCCGGTATCCTTGAGGTATCCCAGATCTTCAGGCAGAATAAGGATGTGGAGCAGGTGATCAATATTTGGTCCCCGATAGGTCTAGATGATGAGGAGGATGAGCATATGGATGGCTTTGACGAGCTTATTCGCAGCATTCTGCCTAGCCCTACTGGAAGATATACGAGGTCGCGGCGAGCAGCCCGTCTTCATACCCATTTGGCTCCGTTCATTGGCGACGACGCTGACGCACTGATTCGGAGCAATCCCACCACAATGCACAATGTAACTCAAACCAGGAGGATGGGATTCCCGACGGCTCCAACGAAGCCACGATCGGATATCTACGTCACTGTGTCGCGGGCCATGTTCCCACACGATGCTTTTCTCTCTCACCCGCAGGCTGGTCATGTTCCTGTACCCATAGGTTCAGGACTGCGGAACCTGCAGTTGACTCTCGAAGTGCGCAATTCAGCTGGGGCTCGTGTGGAGCGATGTATATATGGATCTTCGAATACTATTGGCCATACAGCGTGGCGAAGCACGGTTGCAGAACGAGACACGCCATGGAATGAGACAATCAGGCTCAAGATTCCCATGGACCAGGTACCTGGGTCCCATCTAATCATGAGTATAGCTGATGCGCCAGAGTTCCCGTTTGCTCTGGCCTGGATGCCACTCTGGGATCAACAAGCGTTCTTGCGAGACGGAAACCATTCGCTGCTGTTGCATGCTTACGACAAGAGTACTTCCAGTATTGAGAATGGCAGAGGTGCTTACCTGTCTCTTCCGTGGAGCGCAGTGGGAAAGAAGGAATCGACCAAGGATGAGTCGGTTACTGGATCGCTGGCAACGTTACGTCTGGAGACATACCTGTGCAGCACGGAATTCTCTCAAGATCAGATCATGTTAGGACTTCTTAGCTGGAAAGAGAAGTCTGCAGAAGATGTCCTACAAATCCTCAAGAGACTGGTCTTCGTGCCCGAGATCGAGATCGTCAAGCAACTCAGTGGTGTCTTTGACGCTCTTTTCGGAATACTAGTCGAAAATTCCGGAAAGGAAGAGTATGAAGATCTGGTCTTTAATGACCTGGTAATGGTTCTGGGTATCGTGCACGACCGTCGCTTCAACCTGGGACCATTGGTCGACCACTACGCCGAGAAACAGTTCAACTTCCCCTTCGCTACGCCTTGCTTGATCAGGGGATATTTGCGTCTCTTGCAAGGCAGTACTGATGCTCAGCAGGCGAGGAACGTGCGCGCTACTTTCAAAGTCGGCCGACATCTCATGAAGTTCACCGCGAACGCCAGAGCACAACAGAAAGCAAAGGAAGAGGGAATTGGAATCACGAATATCCAGAGCACATTCAGTCGAGATATCCATACGATCTTCAAGTCTCTCGAGGCGATGATGAGGAACCCTAGCCCGATATTGGTTGGAAGCAAGACGCTTATTGTTCAGCATATTCACACTTGGCTTCCTGAGCTGTGCAATGTTCTCAGCAACGATGAAGTGGTTATGATCTCGTTGAGCTTCATGGACTCTTGCAAAGACGTCAAAGGCATGCTTGTTCTTTATAAGCTGGTCCTAATTCAGAACTACACTCGCCTTCCGGTCTTCGCTTCCGGTCCCGAACGACAGACTCTCATCTCAAGCTGTATCAGCTGGCTGGCACCGTATTGGGGTGTCACTAATGATGTCTCTGATCAATACCGTGACCAAGTCCGGCTCTGCTGCTCCGTTGTCGCGGAGCTGCTGAAGCAACCTGATCCCCTTCTGTATGAGTTCATGCCGAAGATCGTGTCCTCCTACTGCGCCATCGAGGCAGATGGTGTGGATGAAACAAACTACCTATCTTTGCTTTTCAGCAAGTCGTTCCCATTCCAGGTCAAGCCTTCATCGAATAAGCAGAAATTCGACGAGTCACTCGTGGAACTGTCCGCACTCATGTCTGCAATTGCGAAGATACCCAACCCCAAGTTGCCCGTCATGAAACCCGTTGATCTCTCCACCTTCCTGTCGCAGCTGCTGGACTCTCATCTGTCCATTCTCGGCTGTGATTCATACCCCGAGAACTGGCTTAGCGTGCATATCTACAACCACCGCGCTATTATGAAGAGTTTGGAATTCATTTCATCCGTCATGATCAAGTCTCTGCTACCACCGCCGGATGACGCTGATACGTTTGATATGAGACTCTGGGAAGCCTTCTTCGCGACGCTGTTAAGACTGGTCTCGAGTGACGCGCTAGCACTGGAGACCTTCCCGGAACAGAAGCGTCGGGCCGTATGGAAGATTGGTGGCGATGTTCGCGAACAAGGTGCAGAGTTGCTGCGACGAAGCTGGGAAGCTATCGGCTGGGAGACGACAGACGAAGAGAGAGAACGACTTGGCTTGAGGAGGCTAGGTGGTTACCAGGTTCAGTATGTCCCTGGTCTTGTGCCGCCGATCATCGAGCTCTGTCTCAGTGTTCACGAGGGTCTGCGACGCGTCGCAGTGGAGGTGCTGCAGACGATGATAATCAGCGAATGGAACCTGAACCAGGATCTCGCGATTATCGAAACGGAGGTCATTTCAAGTCTCGACCTCTTGTTCAAGACGAAGCACATGAATGAGAGTATCATACAGAAGCTGTTCATCAACGAGCTGCTTGATCTCTTCCACGCCAGTCGCACCTCGGATGAAGGCCTCACAACCTCTGTGAGAGAGTTCATCGCGACAATTGATGAGCTCCTAGACCTCCTGGTGGCATCTCACAGCGGCGACATGAACGAGAGTTTGCATGCACTCAAGCTCATGGAGTTCATGAAGGATATGGGCCGTGAAGATATTTTCATCCGATATGTCCATGAGCTCGCAGAGGTGCAAGCCGCGGTTCGCAACTACGCGGAAGCCGGCCTTGCTCTCCAGTTCCACGCTGACCTGTACGAGTGGGATCCCAACAAGCTTGTACCTGCAGTGTATAACCCCGCTCTTCCGGAGGAGTCGTCCTTTGAGCGGAAGGAGTCACTTTACTTCCAGATCATTCAATACTTCGAAGACGGAAAGGCTTGGGCGCATGCTCTTACGTGCTACAGAGAGCTTGCGTATCAGTATGAGAACACGGTTATGGATTTCTCGAAATTGTCAAGGACACACAGCTCCATCGCCAGGATTTACGAAGCCGTGGCGAAGGAGGACAAGCAGTTCCCACGCTACTTCAGGGTCGTGTACAAGGGTCTGGGCTTCCCTCCTACTCTCCGGGATAAGGAATACATTTACGAAGCGCCTCCTTATGAACGTATGGCTGCCTTCACCGACCGTATGCGAAAGCAGCACCCCGCGGCACAGATCATGCCTTCGGGTGAGATCGAAGATCTCGAAGGGCAGTTCCTGCAGATCAATTCTGTCAGTGTACACAGAGACATGGGCCATCCGGCGTATCAGCGGTCGAAGCTTCCGAGCTCCGTACGAGAGCACCTATTGATCTCTGTTCCGAATCAGTTCTCGATGACCTCGAAGAAACACACTGCAGGAACAGATGTGAAGGAGCAATGGGTCGCAAAGACAGTCTTCACGGTGGCAGAGCCTTTCCCGAACGTCCTCCGCAGAAGTGAGATCATCGCAACAGATGAGCTCGTCCTCTCGCCTTTGCAGACCGCAATTGAGCGTACGTGGCGCAAGACCCAGGAGCTTCTGCTCTTGGAGAAGCGCGCAGTAGCGGGTGATGATCCCAGTCTGTCCGCTTTGACTGAGGCTCTAAGTCAGTTGCTCGAGCTGAACTCGTCCTCACCTAGCTGTGTAGCGCTGTACCGGCAGTTCTTGACTGTGGAGCAGCCTCAAGAGGAGGAGCAAGCAGAGGAGCAAGCAGAGGAGCAAGCAGAGGAGCAGCCAGAGGTTGCGAAGCTAATCGATCCTTTGGAGAATGCTCTGGCTGTGGCTCTGATCGATCATGCCCTGGCTATCAAACACTGTTTGAACCTCTACTCCCGACCAGCACATCAAGCTACGCAGACAGAACTCCTGCGGCGGTTCGAGGAAGCATTTGCGCCGGAACTCGCCTCACTCACAGTTCAGGCTCCACAGTCGCAGTCTCAGATGTCTATAGAGTCTCCTCATCTGCTGAACCGTCGCAGCCCGAGCCTTGCTAATGGCGTCCGGCATTCTCCTCAGCAGCGATCTACCAGTCCTGAGCAGGAACTGATCCGCTCCAGTCGCAAGCATCCTGACAAGCCGTCTGTTAGCCACCGAATCAGCGTCATGAACCCCTTTAAGCGGTCTCACCATGCAGGATCCGAGTCGGTTGCGACTACTGTTAATGGTCTCGGCAGGCGCCCCTCTGAGGCTAAATCCAACGGGGAGACTATCAACCATGATGACGATGATGCTGCTACCATCCACAGTCGGACAACGAGCCGTTCTCGTGGAAACAAGAGTGACACGCACTCGAAACGCAGAAGTTGGTTTGGAGACAAGCCGCACACGCACAAGTTTAGTCCTTCTGTATCCGCAGCTGAGATATCCACGGAAGACAGCCACTCCGGTCCGAAGCGACAGCCGTCGAATGCATCTCGTGGGGGAAGGAAATCAATCGATTATGAGAGGAAGCGCTCTGTGTCCATGCAACGCACCTCATCCAAGCGGGAAAAGCCTTCAAACTCAAGCAAGACCGCTCTTCCTGCAACCAACCACTACGAGCGTCCTGCGATAGCTGGCAGCCATACCCAGTCTATCAAAGGAACAGCAGTCAACAGTCCTGCTCCGAATCACAATACCCAGACCAACACCAACACGCACAGCCATACGCCTAGCACCAGCACCGGTGGTGGTGTACGAGATTCTGTCATGAAGCGATTCAGTCTCCTGAAAAGCGTCGGTCGGAAAACCAGCCGTCTCGCCATGGGAGATTTCGGTGGGACATCGAACGGTGTGCTTAACGAACCGGTCCGTGAGGAGTAAATACCTTTCCTTCCTTCCCGCATCTATACTTATCTTTTGATGGACATGTCATTTAACATTTCCTTTTCCCTTCCTTTCGAATTCTGTGTGAATAGTGTTTTGAACATAAAAAAGCCGTTGATGTCGGAAGTCTCTTTAACCTTTCGGTATTTACTCATATTTTTTCACATTCCTTCCTACATCCTGTGAATATCTATCTCTCCTTCCGTTTTCCCCTCTTTTCGATTTTATCCGACTTTGTCTTATCCTAGATGATGCTCCCCTTTTTTCTCTTTTCTTCCCTTCAGTGTTTCTTGTCTTTTTATTTATCCCGGCATCAAAACCGACGTACACAGGTCTATAACGACTGCTAGATACCAATACTTATTTCTTTCTATTTTCCTTTTTTTTCTTTTGCATTTTTTCATCATAGCTCCATTTTCTGGTCCGGGTAAACAGGCACGTTGTGTGCTTTTTCTTTCATATTTCCATTCATGTATGTATATTACTATTAAATATGAGCATTTGTGAAATCAACTTAAAGCAATACCCCACTATATATTACACCACTATCCCCGCACCAAGGATTGAGATTTAAGGTTATTTGTCACCAACCTAAGTCATGCATGTTGGCATCATACCCGAATTCAACCCCGCTTTTTATACGGTTTGCATGTGACATGTATAAAGACCCGGTGTAGTGGTTATAGTTTAACGAATTATATTGAATTATGTGACGTTAGACTACTCTTCGTGCTAAACTCAGTATTAAAGTATACAGTACGCAAAAAGCGGTGTGTTGGAATTTAGCCAACGGTACATTCAACAGATTTATATAAATAAAAATTAAGTGATCGCTCTTCGAGGTAATACATAGGTTAGCTTTTTGTTGGATCTCAGGGTACGGAAATTTAACTATTATATTTGACTATTTTGAAGTATTCTACCATGCATAACTACTAGCTGCTTGCCTGAAGAATAAAGAATCTGGATAGAAGAGGGTGATCTATCTGACAGGTTGCATGCAGATTACCTGCAGGTTGCACGCTTTTGTATAGATAATATTGATGGCTAGCTGAGTGTCAGCTGATATTGTGGTACGCTTTTATATATATTAGTTTAGATTTCCCCTCTCTTCCTGATCTTAGGAGTTTCTTTTTAACTTCGACAATAAAGGAATCCGATCGTTCTCTTACCAGATTGACGCTCAGATTCTATTGAGACGAAAGAAATTATCCCCTTCAATTGAACCTAAAAGTGATCTCACCTAAAAAAATCTTATCATGGCACCTAAGGTCCTAATTGTTGTCACCTCGATAAAAGCGGTCCCGAAGACAGGAGAAGCAACGGGCTGGGAGTTTGTATGTTTGCGACATCTGTTTCTCTCTCCTCGTTTCGTTCGACTGTGGTTCCGGGAAGTTAGAAGCTAGAATCATTTATTAACATCGAATGCATTAGGACGAATTTGCAGACGTATATGACGTCTTGCATCCTAAGGTCGAGCTAATTATCGCGTCGCCCAAAGGTGGAGAGACTTCATATGACCCGGATTCAGCCAAAAGTCTGCACCCCGATTCAATATCAACAAAGTTTCTAAGGGAGAAGAAAGACCTTTGGACGAAGACGCGAAAGCTAGAGGATTTCATTGAGTGTGTGGACGACTTCGCTGCTATTCTATTCCTTGGTGGTTGTGGTGGTGAGTTTTGCCTATTTTCATTTTTCTTTTTCCTTTCTTCCCTCTCACTATATAGCACCTCTATCTATCCCTTCTCGATCTTTCCGGTGGATCTATAGCTATAAAAAAAAATTAGAGATAGAGCGCGTGCAACTCAACTCAATAAGCTAACAATATGGATTAATAACTATAGCAATGTACGATTTCCCTTCGAACTCAGATGCCCAGGAACTGGCCAGCGACTTCGTTGGGAGAAGCAAACCCATCGCCGCCGTCGCCTTCGGAACATGCGTGTTTGTCAAGGCGACATATGCACAGGACCCCATTATTTGCCACAGGCCTGTAACTGGTCCCGATAGTCCTAATCTGTACCAGTCCGAGAAGCTCAAAGAAGTTGAATTCGATCTGGAGGAAAGGCTAAGTAGTCTCTCGCAGAACCACTATGTTCGTCCTCAACCACAAGGCGAGGAGAATGTGGTCGTGTCGAAAACATGGTTAACAAATTCCCCCCTAATCACAGGGGGGGACTCGTTCAGCGCAAGATTAGTGGCGGAGGAGCTCTTGAAAGCGTTGAATTTAGAGTAATCTTGTACTCTAATAGTGCTTTGGATACGTGCTATGAGGAAACTGCATCGCTTCGAGATTGAGAGGTGGGACTTGTTTCGGGATCTGAATCTTTTTATTTTTATTTTTTTTAATATTATTATTTATTTCGGTAGTTTTAGGCTGCTACCCTAATAAAAGTTCTCACGCCTTTTTCTAATCGGCAACGGACCTACTTATCGCTAGTAATAGATGTTGTCGTTGTATTCATAATTTGACCTCTCTCCTTCGGCGATATGAAGGCTGCACTGTAGCTCTCCCCGTATGTATCTATCTACAGTGAGATCCACTACATCCAGACGAGTTTAGAGCCTCGTTACGGCTTGTGGCCTTTTCGTTTTGGTGCTATGCTAGCAGCTCCTCTGGACCGCAGCCTTATGGGGCCCTTTAAAGAAAGCGAAGTAGAGCAAAAAGCAAGACGGAGCCAAAAAGAAAAGTAAGAAAAACACCGTAAATCCTCAAAGAGCTTTCTAACTGGCCTTTGAGTGTGAACCGGAGAAATAGTTCATAGATAATCGTTCCCTTGAAGGTATTAAAATAATAGTTTGGTCATGAATCACTAGGAAGAGAACGATTGAGGACGTGTAAATGGATAACCAGTCTCCTTTCAATCGTATAGGTCGCTTGGTTCTGGCGAAGTCTTTTTTTACTTACTAATGTCGACCTCAATATCTAATTATGGAATATGGCGATGTCTTCCAACCTTCCGAATCTAGCTGTCAGATCTCGTTCTGGGTGGGGGCCAACGCCCAGAAACGATCCGCGCCCTCCACAGCGCAGCCTTTGAGTTTGATTCGTCCTTCATAATGCCAAGCAGGGTAGGGTAGAACATGGATAGTAGTCAGCAGACTTCGAAATTCCTCCTGTTATATTAAATATGGATTTGATTTGATTTGACTTGAAAACTCCCCTGCCGAGACACTAGATAATGCTTGATCTGACCTCCCGTGGGAGGGAGAGCGGGCAGCCCCACTTCTTCCATGATTGGCAGGAGCTTGGCTAAAGCTTACTCTCCATACAGAATAATGGTAAAAAGGATGAGTACCGGTGAGAAGTGCATCCGACCATTCAAAATATAATGTATATTGAGTAGAGCTATTCTCCGCGGATGGTAGACTGGTATCATTGGCTAATTACCCGGTAATCTGCACGTGCAGTGTAGTCTTAACGATTTATTTGATTCGTCAAGCACGCAAGGCTGCCGGAATCGGGACGAAGAAGAACTACTACCTAAATGAGATTTAAGAGCACCATGGTGCTCTTAAATCTCATTTAGGAAAGTGATCTTCCAACGCTGTATTGTCGGAATTGGTCAGCACAATCGGTCAGATCAAAAAAATCTTCTATTTACCCTCTCCTCCCCCCTGCTCCCGCCTGCTCAGCCGTGACTTGTTTTTGGGAACATCGAGGGACGTGCGTGGTAGGCGGCCAACAAGCATTCGCACGGTCTCTTCGGTGTTGGGTTAGGGCTTGCTAGTATGTTCCGCATGAGCCCCTGGATCTGACGTTGTTCCACTAACAGCTGATCCATAGGGAATTGCGATATCCTGCGCTTGCTAATCGAGATCGGATGAAATGCAGGAGGTTAGTGGGAAAGAAGAGGCTGAGACGAAGCGGTTGGTTTTTGCTTTGTTATAATTATTAATAGTACTCCGTACTTAGTTCTCCCCGCGGTGATTAGGTAGACCCACAGCATGCTGAGGTCCTTGAGCTTACCTTACTTACTCTATATGGTAAAAATGCTGCTGGGCGCCTGATGTCAGCCTCGGAATTATTTTTTGGTTCCTGGCGATGATTCTTGACGGCTTGTGCGTCCTTTTTTCTATAAGCTTGTGGTTCGGTACGTTCGTTTCAGATGGATGTTTTAGATCTCTACTTCGGTTTTCCATGATCTGAGAGAGGAGTGGAGATCATCTATTCGTGAGGTATCGATCGTCTAGACACTCTCTTTCTCATCAGGAAACATACCAAACGAAGAGCCAGCCATGGTACCACCGATGCGGAGGAATTCCCTCGCCGCCTTTCGCCTGAAAGTCATCGTCGTTCTATGTCGAATCTTCGTCGTCGTCGCTCTTTTCTTTCGCACTCTCCGCCACGGAGCCCCTAAACACAAGAAGAAAAAGCGCATTCTCATTCCATCACGCGAGGCCGGTCGATACATTATCGCAGACCTATATCTTCCTTCGAAGGGCAGTCTTGCAGAAAAAGCAGGCCTTACTGCAAAATACGGCTCACCCACCCCGGTCGTCCTAAACTGGCACGGTTCGGGTTTCGTTATCGATCAATTTGGCTTCGATGAGCTGTTCTGCGGCTATATCGCAAACAAAACAGGCCTTCCAGTTATTGATGCCGACTATCGCAAAGCGCCTGAATGTCCCTTCCCGGCGGCAGTAGAGGACGTCGAAGACGTGATCCGCTGGGCGGTCGCCCAACCACAATATGACGCACAGCGCATCGCTTTATCAGGCTTCAGCGCCGGTGCCAATTTGGCATTAGTTGCTGCGTCACCTCTTCTAGCACATCTCAAACGGACTATCCCAACACCATTCGATTTCAAAACCATAATCGCATTCTACCCACCCGTCGATGTGTACACGTTACCTGAAGCTAAGAGGATTCCCGGAGAGCTATACCCGATTCCTCCGGAGGTAGCGCAGGTGTTTGACGAAGCCTACGTTACCGATTGTGAGTTTGATAGGACGAAGTTGAAGAATCCGCTCATTTCGCCTTTCTACGCCGATACGGAACCATTTCCCGACACGGTGCTGTTCGTGACAAGTGAGGGCGATTCGTTGTCAGCGGAAGGGACTGCGATGGCGGAGAAGTTGAAGGAGGGAGGAAAGAGGAAGGTCATTCATGTGGAGATGAAGGGGGTGGGGCACTCGTTCGATAAGTATTATGGGCCGATGGAGGATCTGAGGAGAGATGAGTCGTATAAACTGGCGGCAGAAGTTTTACAGGAGGTGTTTGCGGAGAAGGAAGAGAAGATTAGATAGGGGAGGGTTAGTGGAAGAAAATGGGTTTCTTTTTGCATAGAGGTTGGTTTTTGTCTTCATGTGGATTATGTTCTGCTGTACTGTTATCTGGTTCATGATCAGCTGATTTTGTCGACTACGCATATAAACGCAGCGATTTTGAATCTTATTCTTTCATCAAGAAGTTTCTTGTTAATATTAACTACCTGACATGCTTGAACTTTGGATGTAAGGTGTCTTTTGTCCATATCTTACTCCTAGGCGAAAAGCTAGAAATATAGTAGATTATATTCTACGGCCGAACAATCTAACGGAAGCAGTGTTTGAGAAATATTTTATCGGGATTACACAAGTACAAAGGTTGTGTTTCTTCTACTAATAATTCTTCATCTTTTACCTACACGGAACGAGAGCTACGAGTGTCATTCTAATTATATCCGTAAGTATCCCATCTTGCGAAAGGATATATATGGGCGGAACCGCCAACACTCAGGCACCCCACGCAATGATCCTAGACTGCCACCATTCACTTGCCGTATCACGTCGAGAACTTGACCATGTTTCCGGGAGATGCTTACTGCGGACCGACCAGATTATTACACGGATGACATGCATATGTATACGACCCCGCAATGCCGAACATGCGCAGTCGCATAGATGACCTACGAAGCTATGCATGTGCTGACATAACTTATCCAGATTTTTCTTACGTTACTGAAGCGCAAGGGAAGTAGAAAACAATTGCAACGATTCCATTCTAACGAACACTCCCATCCAATCGATTGTAATTTAGAACCCCAGCATCTATCCAGCAAGAGCCGTGATGGTCAATGAATATACTGCTAAGCATATTGACGGACCTCATCACACCGTGATCGGATCCTCTATGCATATCTTTATTTCCCGCTTTCTCCCTTGGTATATCCTTGTTTGGCTTCCCATTTCTCTTTCTCCAGCATCTCAGCGAATGCCATCTCGGTAGGTCTGGTCTCGTATAACCAACGCATCATCATGGACTGGTTTTCAGAAGGAAGAGCCGCGATCGATTGGTTCGTTAGGGAGGAAGAGGTGAGTCCTTGACTCTGAATCCTGTTGGATCTGTATATCAGCTACACGCTCAATGAATGGTATATTATGAACAAAAATTTTACCCTGCAGAGGATGAAGAATGATTGATTTCGATCGAAGAGCTTGTTGCTTTTGGAGGCATGACTGCAGAGTCTATTGACAAGAGAAGATAATCTGAATGATACGCTTCTGTAATATAGTGTGATACGGTGTGATATGAGTTATGCTTTATATTTTGCTTTGAGGGATCGTTAATCTTTCAGTTTGCTCATGACAGATTGGTTCCTTTTATATGTTACGTGCTACAAACTGCCCAGACTGAATGTAAGATGGAACGAGCCCCCTTTACGATCATTCCCTATCACTATACGCCCTGCACCAAGTTGCATCATACGAGGATTGGACAAATGGAGCAACTGGTGTAATTGGTGTAATCGAGCAGTAATCTGCAATAAGACCTACCGAAGCAACTGTCCTTGAAGCTAAGACTGATCTACATCAGGCCAGCGGCTACGAAAGATGCGCACCTCATTGCCAAACGGTCGCGTGGAGCCCTTCATCTCCCGCGCCTCAGAAACCTTCCGACAGATTTTTGCCCTACGAAGGCCAGCACAGCTGATTTCATACCGCAGCGGCGCGAGGGAGTGACAGAGGAATTGGAACCCACCTTAGATCTGGGAAACTCTACTTGTATGTCCCTGGAAGCTCAAAGGCGAGTGAAAACTTTGATTCACTCCGCTTGTTTCCCACGAGGTCCGGTGTAAATGGAGTATTTGGTGTATTTGGTGTATTTGGTGTATTTGGTGTATTTGGTGTATTTGGTGTATTTGGTGTATTTGGTGTATTTGGTGTATTTGGTGTATTTGGTGTATTTGGGACATTTGGGATAAATGCATGGCCAATGACCATTTAGCGTGATTAGAAAGTGCTCCGGGCGTAAACTCATCTTGTGTTGCCGGAGCTAATAAAGCCTGAGTCCTGACAGCCCAAATGCGCGGGACTGAGCGCACCAGTTAGGTTTTGCATTCAGCCAAGCCGAATACAGGACCTACCCGGGTAGGTCCCGAATACAGTAACTACATAGGTAGGTCTGATATTTGGTGGATTACGGTGATTCTCGGAAGGCAGAGGTGACAGGGGAAGTTGGTTTGGTAAACCAACTTCCCCTGTCACC
>JAPVCE010000025.1:0-78999 GCA_029606265.1 Paecilomyces dactylethromorphus
AATAAATATAATATTTAATTAAGTAGAAAAAGTATAATATCTTAAAAAATATTTAGAAATTAATTAAGTATTTAATAAATTACTTATACTTAATAAAGAAATATTAAAATTAATAAAAGTCTAAAAGAAAAAATTTAAATTATAAAATAATTAACTTATTAATAGATTTATTAATATAATATATAACTAATAATATTAATAATTATTTTTATTAATAAAGTAATTAAACTTAGCTAACTTTTTAGCTAATAAAAAAATTTTTTTATTTAATTTATTTAATATAGTTTAATTATAATTTAATATTTTTAAACTATACTTTTTAAAAAATTTTTATTATTTTTAAAAATAAAAATAATAGGCAAAAACAAAGATTAATTAAAATTATATATATATTATTTTTAACTATAATTAATTTAATTTAAAATTTATAGTAGTAAGCTTAATATTTATTTTTTTAAGCTTTTTTAAGCTTATACTACTCTTTATTATTATAAAAATATTTTTTATATTTTTAACTATAATAAATATATAAAATATAATTTTAATTTTTAAAATTTATAATATAGTCTTTACTATAAAAGATATAATATTTATAAAAAATATTTAATAAAATAGTTATAAAAATAAATATATTTAGACTAATAAATGCAGTTAGTAAAATAATTAAAATATTTAAAAAATATATTAAAAAAATATTATAAAAATTAAAAAGAGAGATATTATTTATAAAATAAAGTTAAAATTATGCTAGAAATAAAAGTAAATATTTTATTTATATTTTTAAAAATAAAAATTTAAAAAAAGAAAGTAATATTATAGACTAATAGAATCTAGCTTTATAAAAAAAATAAATAAAAATAAAACTAATATTATAAATAGAATAAAATAACAAGTAACTAAGTAGTAAAAAAAATAATAAATTATATAATATATACTATTAAATATATTATTAAAAAATAAAGAATAGTATATTATAAAATAAAAAAAAATAAATTTAATTAAATATACTATTAAGTATACTATTAAAAGACTAAGACTAGTATATAAAAAAATAAAAAAGACTAAATATATAAAAATACTTATTTTTATTTTATAATATATTTAGTTTTTTATATTTATTATATTTATAATTATGTCTAAATTATATAACTAATTTAAATTAGTTTATTTACTATTTACTATAAATTAATATAAATAATAACTATTAAATATATTATTAATATTTTATTTAATAAATTTTATTTTTAACTTAATTAATTTTTATAAAATATTTTATAAAAGACTTCTATTAATAATTAATAATTTTATTTTATAATAACTAATAATTTAAAGACTATTAGTACTAGACTTATTTAATATTTAAAATTTTCTTTAACTATTAGTAAGTAATTATTTAACTAAAAATAAATCTTAAAGTGTAATAGTAATAGTAGCTATATATAATAAATTATATATTAATTTTAATTAAGCTTAATTTTTTAGTATTTAAAATACTATTAATAATTTATAAGTAATAAATATATATTAATTAAAAGAAGTTTTTTATTAAAATTTAAAAATAATATAAAAATTTAAACTAATTAATATATTAAAATATTAAAAATATTAATTATATAGTAATTTAGCTAGTAGCTATACTAAATAATATAATAATAGTAGTAATTTTAAAAATTAAAATTATAATTAATTTTTAACTTAAATATATTTTAAAAATAAAGTGCTTAAAATACTAAGCAAATTAAATCTATTATTAAACTTATTAAACTAGTCTAAAAAAATACTAAAAGAAATATTACTAAGTCTAATATTATTTTTAAAAAGAAAATATTAAGCTTATAAAAAACCTATATTAAAAATATATAAAAAAAGACTTAAATAATTAAAGATTTTTAAAAGCTAACTTATTAGACTTAAAAATAAAAAGTTATATAATTAATATTTATAGCTTTTAGTAATAAATTTAATTAATTTAAATAATTTTATTTATTTTATATTACTATAAATGCTATTAATTATAGCTTATAAAATAATATATATAATTAAAAAAATTGCTTTTAGTAAAGCTTTTAATTTTAATAATATATTAAATTTAGTACTATAATAAACTCTTTTAATTTTTAGCTTATTTTTAATTTAATTATTTAATAGTTATATTTAATATAAGTATTATTTAAAGTACTTTTAATGCTCTATTATAATAGTTTTTTAAAAGCTTAGTAAAAAGAATTATATTAATTTAAAATTCTACTATTTTATTGCATTATTAAATATTATTAATAAAGTATTAAAAGTAGTTTTAGCTACTTAAATTAATTATTTAATTAAATAATATTAGCTACTTTTATAAAATTATATTAAAATATATTTTTATTATTTAATATATTAATAAGCTAATTATAATACTACTAATTTTAAATATTATTAATACTTTTAATAATATTAATTATAAATAGTTTTTATATAATTTATAAAAGTAATAAATTTTTTTTAACTATAATAAATTAAATTAATAGCTTTCTTTAAAATTATAATATTATTATAATATTATAAAAAAGTTTAATAAGCATTTTTAATTTTTATATTAATATTTTATAAAAGTTTCTATTATTACTTATTTTCTATTTATTTTTTAATACTAATTTAATTAATAATATTTAAACTTACTTTCTTTATAATATTATAATTATTAGCTATATTAATAATATTTATATATTAATATAAAGTAATTTTACTATTAAAAATTACTAAAAATTTATAAAAATATATTAACTAGTAGAAGTATAGAAATATATATATATATATATATTAAAATTTTTATTAAGTAAATATAGACTAATTTACTTTATTTTAAAATATTAAATATTTACTTTTTAAAAAATTTATTATTATAATTTAATATTATAGTTAATTTATAATTATACTACACTACTAATATATAATTTTAGAATAAAACTTTATACTATCTATTATATAAAGATAGAATACATTATTAATAAATTATCTTATTTTAGTAATACTATATGTTACGCTTTAGAATCTATTTTTAGCTAAATAACTACTCACTAGTAGTTAAAAAAAGTTCTAAGTATTAAATATATCTAATACTAATTATCTTTAGACTATAAGTTAATATAAAATATAGTAAATTTATTAGTATAAATTTTCTTATAAAATATTTATAAAAATTAATTAAGTTAGAAGTAAGGCCTATTAAGTAAAATATTAAAAATATACTTAATAGTTACTATTATATTAATTTATAGTAGATAGTGTAGTAAACTAATCTTAATTAAGTATGCAATTTAGATATAATTATAAATACAATAAGCATAAAGAACTAAATATATTATAAAATAGAAATAAATATTTTTATATATTTAGTTCTTTCTACTTTGCTATATACTATCTTAATAGTATTTATAATAGTATATTTAATTATTATTGTTTCTTTATATACTATTTTTTCTACCTTCTAATAGTATACCCGATGGTATATGTTACATGACTTGATAGTTATCTCTAGTAGTAGTAGTAGTAGTAGTAGTAGTAGTAGTAGTAGACTTGATTCTGTATCTGCCGGCTGATAGGCCGGTTTGATAGCAGGTCTGCAGTCAGGCAGTAAGCATTCTGCTAGTCTACTTCTATTATCTACTATACTGCCTTCTATTTAGATCTAGCTAATAACTCTAATCTAATTATTTAAACTATCTAATGCTAATTTTAAATTATATTTAAAGTATGCCTAAAACACTACACTCTATATAATATAATAAAAAAAAAGAGAGAAATTATATATATATTTTTAAAAAATTTTTATATTTAAAATAGGAGCTAGAAGGCTAAAAAATAAAATAATAAATAATTAAAATAAAAGTGTCTAAAGTTATTAATAAAAAGATTTTAAAAATATATAGCTTCTAGAGACTATATATATAAATAAAATATATATTAAAATACTAGCTTGCAAGTAATTACTTTTTAATTTAATAATTTAAAAAGTATACTATTAATCTAATAATTAATAAGAGTTTAAGCTAATCTAATAAATTAAAAAAATAATAATAAAACTATTTAAAAATATAAATATTAAATATAAATTAAGCAGCTTATTTAATAAATAATATTTAATTAAAAATTCTCTAATAATTAGTTTTCTTTAAAATAGTTCTTTAGATTATATTTTTATGCTAATTTTAATATTATAAATATTTAATAAGTATATAATTAATATTTTAAACATTAGTATAGCATAAGCATTAAACTAATTTTATTATATTAAAAATTTTAAAATAGTTAATAAGCTTAATTTTACTAGTTTATAGTTAAATAATTACTAAGCTAGCTATATAATAAAAATTAATATAAAAATTTAATATTTTTTTAATTAAGGCTATAAAAATTCTTTAAAAATAAGCTCTATAGAAATTAATATATTATTTAATATATTAATTATTAAATATTAAAATCTAGAGCTACTAGTAGCTAATTACTACTAATATATAGTAAATACTTTTTACTACTTTAATAAGCTAAATAATTAGAACTTAAACTAAAGACTAATATAATAGTAATAAAGTTTAGATAATACTTTACTATCTAATTTATTTAAGCTTAGACTATTAAAGATATAACTAGCTAAATACTAATAATATTAAATTTTTTGCTACTTAGTTAGTAAGCTTATTATTTTTAATACTAATATAGTTAGAGAGCTATTAGAAGTAAAAATACTATTTAATAATTTAAAGCTAGTTAATTTATCTAATAATATCTAGTAGTATATATTATCTAGAAATTATTACTTTTATAAAGTTTTATAGAGTTTAGATAGTAGCTTAGTTATTAATAAAAATTACTATTTATTTAGTAATTAATTGTTAGAGTAAAATTAACTAGCTTAAAACTATATTAATATTTTTTAGTTTTACTATATAGACTATATAAATATTAATTATATTAACTACTAGCTACTATATCTCTAATTAAAATATTATAGTAGCTTTAACTTTTTCTTTAATAAAACTTCTATTTATATAAAATAATAGATAAGTTTTTTATAAAGTATTTTTATAAGCTATTTTAATAATTTTTTTATTATTTTTAATTTTAGTCTCTAAAGAGTTCTATTAAAAAAATATAATAAAAAAAAATTTTTTTATATAAAGTCTATTATCTAAAGTAAATTAGTTTTATAGTAATACTTTTAAATATTATAATAAAACTACTATAATATAAAAATTTCTAATATTATTTTTATATTATATAGCTTTAATTATATTTTTAATAATAAAATTAGAATTTATAAATATATTTTTTTTATTGCTAAGGCTAGTACTATTACTAAAAATAATATATATAAATAAATTTTTAATATAGTTTAGCTAGTTATATAAAAAGTATTTATAATTTAATAAAAAATTTAATATTAAATTATTTTTATAATTTTTTATATTTTTTTATATATTTTTATAACTATAGCCTCTATAAATATATTAAATTAAATATTTATAGAGAATTTATAATAATAAAATTATAATATATATATATTAAAGCTAAAAAGTATTAACTTTTTATATAAAGTTTATAATTAAAATAAGTGTTATTTATAGCTTAGCTACTTTACTAATATTAAATAAATATAAAAAATATAAATTAAAGTATTTATCTAGCTAAATTTTAAAATATTTAATATTACTACTTAAATAGATATTAATATTTTAAATTTATATAGACTTTTAGACAAGCTCTATAAAATAAATAAATATTTAATATTTTAAAGTAAAGTAAATTAGCCTATATTTACTTAGTAAAAATTTTAATATATATATATTTCTATATTTTTATTAGTTAATATGCTTTTATAAGCTTTTAATAATTTCTAATAGTTAAATTACTTTATATTAATATATAAATATTATTAATATAGCTAGTTACTATAATGCTTTAAAAAAAGTAAGCTTAAATATTATTAATTAAATTAGTATTAAAAAATAGATAAAAAATAAATAATAATAAAAACTTTTATAAAATACTAATATAAAAATTAAATATATTTATTAAACTTTTTTATAATATTATATAATGTTATAATTTTAAAAAAAGCTTTTAATTTAATTTATTATTACTAGAAAGACTTATTACTTTTATAAATTATATAAAAGCTATTTATAGTTAATATTATTAAAAATATTAGTAATATTTAAAATTAGTAATATTATAATTAGTTTATTAGTATACTAGATAATAAAAATATATTTTAATAATAAATATAATATAATTTTATAAAAGTAGCTAATATTACTTTACTAAATAGCTAATTTAAATAGCTAAAACTACTTTTAATATTTTATTAATAGTACTTAGTAGTATAATAAAATAGTAAAATTTTAAGTTAATATAGTTCTTTTTACTAGGCTTTTAAAAAACTATTATAATAAAATATTAAAAGTGTTTTAGGCAATATTTATATTAAATATAGCTATTAAATAGCTAAGTTAAAAATAGACTAAAAATTAAAAGAATTTATTATAATATTAAATTTAATATACTATTAAAACTAAAAGTTTTATTAAAAGCAACTTTTTTAATTATATAAATTATTTTATAAATTATAATTAATAATATTTATAGTAATATAAAATAAATAAAGCTATTTAAATTAATTAAATTTACTGCTAAAAATTATAGATATAATATATTTTAAAAGAATTATACTTTTACTTTTAATATATTATATTTATATTTATTATATTTTAAAGTTAAAGTAAATATTAGCTATATAATTTTTTATTATTAAGTTTAATAAATTAACTTTTAAAAATTTTTAATTATTTAAATTTCTTTTTTTATATATTTTTAGTATAAATTTTTTATAAATTTAACATTTTTTTTAAGATAATATTAAGCTTAATAGTATTTTTTTTAATTTTTTTTAGACTAGTTTAATAGACTTAATAATAAACTTAATTTATTTAATATTTTAAGTATTTTATTTTTAAAGTATATTTAAGCTAGAAATTAACTATAATTTTAATCTTTAAAGTTACTATTATTATAATATTATTTAATATAACTACTAGCTAGATTACTATTTAATTAATATTTTTAATATTTTAATATATTAATTAGTCTAAATCTTTATATTATTTTTAAATTTTAATAAGAAATTTTTCTTAATTAATATATATCTATTACTTATAAATTATTAATAATGCTTTAATGTTATAAACTAATAAGACTAAGCCCCACAAAAGAAAATAAAAAAGAATAAAACTAATACTATAAATAATATAGAAACAAAAAATAGATAATAAAATAGAAATAAAAAAAGACTAGCAAATTATATAATATATTATATACTAATATATAAAGCTAAAAAAGAGTATATATAAGAAAACTAATAATAGAAGAAAAAAGAGGTATATTATTAAGTATATTATTTTATAATATATAGAAAAATAGGAGGAACTAAATATATAAAAATATTTATTTCTATTTTATAATATATTTAGTTCTTTATATTTATTATATTTTTAATTAGTTAGTTAATTAAAATTAGTTTACTTACTATTTATTATAAATTAATATAAAATAGTAACTATTAAGTATATTTTTAATATTTTATTTAATAAGTCTTGCTTTTAACTTAGTTAATTTTTATAAATATTTAATAAAAAAATTTAATATTTATAATACTATCTTATATAATTTATTATATAAAGACTATTAATATTAGATATATTTAATATTTAAAATTTTTTTTAACTATTAGTAAGTAGTTATTTAGCTAAAAATAAATTTTAAAATATAATAGAATAAGCACTCTTAACTCTAGTTACTAAAGATTTAAGTATAACTATATAGTATTATATTAATTTTAAAGTATATAAAAAAGTAATTAGCTATAAAACTAATAATTTTAATATAACTACTACTAACTATAATATCTAAAAATAATAATAAATTTAATAACTTTAAATTAATAATTAAAATAAAAAGCTTATAATAAGTAGTATAAACTAACTCTAATAATTCTATCTTAATATAAAAAATTAAATAACTTTAAGAAATAATTATTTAATTTATAATAGTTTAAAGAGTATAGTAAATAATAATAATATATTTTAAGTTACTAAAGTCTAAACTATTTAGTAGATAATAATAATAATTATAAATATTCTTTATATAGCTTAAATTATATTTTAAAATAATAAAAATTAAAAAAAATTAAAATAAGATTATATTAGCTATATTTTATATAAAAAAATTAATATTTGACTAGATTAATTTTATTATATAAAATAAAAAAAAGTTAGCCTATAATAAAAAAAACTAAAATAAAATTACTAAATAAGTTTTTAATAAATACTAAAACTTTACTATTAAATTAAAAAAAATCTTTAAAATAATTAATAAAAATAAGTTAATAAAATAAAAACTATAATAATTCTAACAGACTAGATTAGTATAATAGTATATTACTTAATATTAATAAATTATATTATATCTAATATAAAAAAACAAAGTATAAGTTATAAATTATAAATAAAAATTAAAAGAGAAAGTTTAAAATAAATTAACTAGAAATAAACTAATTATTAATATTAATAAGTTAATAAAATAATCTATATAAATTAATAATTAAATTTATAAAAGAAAATAAGCTAAGCAGTAAATAAAATAATAAAAAAATAGCAATATATTTATTTAAAAACTATATTATTAAGCTAATAATAAGCAATTTAAGAAACTTAAAATAGATTTTTATAAACTAAAACTAATAAAATTAAATATTATTAAATAAAGAGATAAAAAGATAAAGATAAGCATTTATAAAATAACTAATAAAAATAAAAGATTATATACTATAACTATTAAAAAAAGAGATATATAGCTAGAAATTATAAATAATTAAAAAAAAAAATATAATAACTTAATATAATAAGTATATATATTAGTAATAATAACTTTTTAGATATTAACTTTAATAATAAATTAAAAAGCTAAGGCTAAATATAATATAAAAAATTATAATATTTAAACTATAAAAAAAAGAATTAGAAACTAATTAAAATATCTAATATACTAAGACTATAAGATATTATAATATAACTTAAAAATAAAATTAATAAAGTATTTTAAAAAATACTTAAAAAATTAGATTAAAATAATACTATAAAAGAAAAAAAAATTATAAAATATATAAAAACTAAAATAAACTTTCTAATTAAGATTAGTATTAAAGTAATATATATAGTAAACATATAATTAGACAAAAATATAAATAATATTCTAAAAAATATTAAAGCAATTATAAACCAGATTATAAATATTAAAAAATATTAAAAAAAAATATATAATAATATTAAATATAAAAAGAAGTAAAAGAATAATATAAATAATATATAAATAGACTCTTAAAAGAACTAAAATAAATAAATAATAAATTATTAAATAACTTAAAAAATAATAAAATTATTAAGTAATATATATAAAAATAAAATATAAAGCAAATCTATAAAGAATTAATAAAAAATAATAAAGATATTATTATTAAAAAATAATATAAGGCTATTAAATTATTTATAAAAAAAAAAGAAGCTTTAAATAAAAAAATATTATCTAAAATTAATATAATAAAACTAGATAATAAAGCTAATAATATTAAAATATAATTAATAAATTCTAATTTATTAAAGCTAAAATACTAACAACTTAAAAATCTTAAAAAAAAAAAAAAGAAGATATATTACTATAATAAGCTAAACTATTTATATATAAAATATTAAGATTATCTATAATATAAAAGTTTATATTAATTATTTTACTATAACAATAACTACTTAATATATATTTTATTTAAATAAGATAATAAATAGTTTCTATAAAAAAAAAATTAAAAAAAAAGACTATGCTAACTAGCTGCAATATAAAAAATAAAATATATAATATTAAAAATATAAATTATAGAGCAAGAATATAAAGTTTTAATAAATTTTAAAACTACTTATAACTATATAAATCTATAATATTAAAAGAAATT
Source organism: Paecilomyces dactylethromorphus (assembly GCA_029606265.1). Lineage (NCBI taxonomy): Eukaryota > Fungi > Ascomycota > Eurotiomycetes > Eurotiales > Thermoascaceae > Paecilomyces > Paecilomyces dactylethromorphus. The sequence continues at coordinate 10,043 of JAPVCE010000025.1, forward strand.
ATAAATATTTAAAAAAAAGAAAGTAAAATTAAGTCTTATTATAGGCCTAAATAAGATAAAGTTAAATATAAAATAAATTACTAAAAAAATAGAATTTTTATTTATAACTATAAAACAATATTAAAAAATAATTAATTTTAAAATTATAGAAATTAGCTTATAAAATATAATATTAAAAATATTATAATTATAAAAGTATAATTTAAAAATTAATTAAAAAAATAAGATAATATAATTTACTAAATATAAATATATTAAAATACTAAAAAACCACTTATTAAACTTAGATAAAAAAAGAAATAAAAATAAGTTAATAATAAAAATAGCTAAGCTAAAAAGAACAGTTAGCATATTAAAATTAAAAAAATTAAAAAAAATTTAAAAACTCTCTTTAAGCAAATTAGAAGATAGAATTATATTTTTATATAAAAAATAATAAGTTAAGTTTATAAAGCAATCTATAAAAATAAATAGTATAAAATAGCAACTAAAACTAAAAATATTAAGAAAATATAAGCAATTTAAAAATCTTTTTAATTTAAGTATTAATAAAGAATTATTTGCATATAAAAAATTTAACTATAAAATACTTATTAAAAAAAAAGAAATATTAAAATATATGCTGATCTACTAACTTATAAAAAAAAAGATATAACTTCTTAAAGACTATTTAAAAAAAAACTTAAAAAAGAGCTATATTAAACTAATAAAATTATTAATAGAATATCTAATTCTATTTATACTAAAAAAAATAGAATAGAAAGATTATATATAAATTACTAATAGCTTAATAAAATTATAATTAAAAATAAATATCTATTATTATTAATTATAAAAATATAAGATACTATTAAAGAAGTAAAATAGTTTACTAAATTTAATATAATAAATATTTATAATAGGCTATAAATTAAAAATAATAAAAAATAGAAAATAGCATTTTTAATACTATTAAAATACTATAAGTATAAAGTTATGCCTTTTAAACTTACTAATATACTAGCAATATTTTAGAGATTTATTAATTATATATTAAAAAAAATAAAATATAATTATACTTTAGTATATCTAGATAATATCTTAATATATATTAAAAAAAGCTTTAAAAAATATATATAATATATTAAGAACATATTAAAAAAATTATAGATTATAAAGTTATAATTAAAATTAAAAAAGTGCGAATTTTATATTTAAAAAACTAAATTTTTAGAATATTAAATTAGTAGTAAAGAAATCTAGACTAATTTAGTTAAAATATAGATAGTTAAAAATTAGCCTATATTAAAAAATATAAAAAAACTATAAGTATTTATAAAAATAATAAACTATTACTAACAATATATTTATTAATATATATTTATTATAGAACCTTTATTTAACCTACTAAAAAAAAAGCAAAATATATATAACAAAATAAGCAATAGAAAATATTTAAAAAAATTAAAATAAGATTAATAATTATATTAATTCTATAATAATATAATTTAAAAAAAGAGATAATAATTAAAATAAATATTTTAAACTATGCTATAAAAGTAGTTATATTATAATAAAATAAATAAAAAAAACTATAACTAGTTATATTTTATTTAAAAAAAATAATATTAGCAAAATTAAACTATAAAATTTATAATAAAAAATTACTAGCAATAATTATAATATTTAAATAATAGAAAATATATTTATAAAGTATAAAGTATCTAATTAAAATTATTAATAATTATAAAAATTTTATCTATTTTATAACTATTAAAATACTTATAAAAAGATAAGTAAAATAGCAAAAAATACTATTAAAATATAATTTTAAAATTAAACATTATAAAGAAAAAGAAAATAAATATATAAATATACTTAGTAGATAAATAGATTATATAAAAAAAATAAAAATATTTAAACTAGTAATATTAAAATTTAATAAAAATAGTAATTTAAAATATAATTATTAAATAGCTATTTTAATAGCAATACTTATAATTTAACTAGATATTAAATTAGAAAAAAAAATTAGAGAAATAATTAAAAAATATCTTAATATAAATATAAACAAAGATCTAAAAAAAATAATTAAATAAAATAGTTTAATCTATAGATATAAATTAATATAAATACTATATTTAATAAAAAAAGAGATTATATAATAATACTATAATAATCTTAAATAAGAATACTTAGAGATTAAAAAAATAACTAAAAAAATTATAAAAAACTATTACTTTTCAGAAATATAAAAAGATATAAAAAAATATATAAAAAATTATAATAGTTGCTAATAAAATAAATTAAAAAGATATAAGCTATATAAAAGCTTATATATAATTAAAGCACTAGAGAAACTATAAAAATAAATTATAATAGATTTTATTACTAAGCTACTAAAATCTAAAAAATTTAATATAATACTTATAGTAGTTAATAGATTAATAAAATATATTTATATAATATTTATATAAAAGAAAGCTATAGCAAGTAATATTATATATTTATTAATAAAATATATATTTTATAAATATAATATACTAAAAAAAATAATTATAAATAAAGATCTATAATTTATAGCAAAATTATAAGAAATACTTATAATACTAATAAAAATAAAATATTATTATAATATAGTATATTATTTATAAATAAATAGATAATTAAAATAAATAAACTAAATAATTAAGTAATATTTATAGTATTATATAAACTATTAATAAAATAACTAAATAAAATATTTACTAGTAGTATAATTTATATATAATAACTTAATATATATAATTACTAAGAAAATACTATTTTATATAAACTATAAAAGATATCTAAAACTTATATAAATATTAAAAAAACTAAAAAGTATTAATAATTAAGTATAAACATATATTATTAAGTTATAAAAAATATATTAATATCTAAAAAAAAGAATTAATAAAAATAATAAAAAAATTAATAAAAAAGACTAAAATTAGAAGAGACTAGATTTTAAAAAAAAAAGAAAATCTACTTATTATAAAAAAATATTAAAATAAAATAATTAAGCAACAAACTTAACTATAAAAAATTAAGATTATTTATAATTAAGAAAAAAATTAAAAAAATTAATTATAAACTTAAACTATCTAAATAAATAAAAATATATTTAGTTTTTTATATTTTATTATTAAAACTAGCACTATTAAATACTAATATAAAAAAACTAAAGATTAAAATTAAATAAGAATATAAAGTTAAAAAAATACTATAATATAGATAGATTAGAAGATAAATATAATATTTAATTAAATAAAAAAAATATAATATCTTAAAAAATATTTAAAAATTAGTTAAGTATTTAATAAATTATTTATATTTAATAAAAGAATATTAAGACTAGCAAAAGCCTAAAAAAAAGAATTTAAATTATAAAATAACTAACTTATTAATAGATTTATTAATATAGTATATAATTAATAATATTAATAGTTATCTTTATTAATAAAATAATTAAGCTTAGCTAACTTTTTAATTAATAAAAGATTTTTTTTATTTAGTCTATTTAATATATTTTAATTATAATCTAGCATTTTTAGACTATACTTTTTAAAAAACCTTTATTATTTTTATAAACAAAAAATTCTAGTAAATAAAAAAATAAATTATTTTTTAGCAGCAGTAAGTTTAGTATTTACTTTTTTTTAAACTTTTTAAAGCTTATTCTACTCTTTATTATTATAAAAATATTTTTTATATTTTTAACTATAATAAGTATATAAAGCATAATTTTAACTTTTAAAATCTATAATATAATTCTTACTATAAAAAAGATAATATTTATAAAAATATTTAATAAGATAGCTATAAAAATAAATATTATTAGACTAATAAATATAATTAGTAAAATAATTAAAATATTTAGAAGATATACTAAGAGTATATTATAAAAATTAAAAAAAAAGATATTTATTTATAAAAGAAAGTTAAAGTTATACTAAAAACAAAAATAAATACTTTATTTATATCTTTAAGAATAAAGACCTAAAGAAGAAAAAATAATATTATAAACTAATAAAATTAAGCCCTGCAGAAGAAAATAAAAGAAAATAAAACTAATACTATAAATAATATAAAAATAAAAGAATAAATAATAAAATAAAAATAAAAAAAAGCTAGTAAATTATATAATATATTATATACTAACATACAAGGCTAAGAAAGAATATATATAAAAAAACTAATAATAAAAGAAAAAAGAAATATACTATTAAATATACTATTTTATAGTATATAGAAAAGTAGGAGGAACTAAATATATAAAAATATTTATTTTTATCTTATAATATATTTAGTTTTTTATACTTATTATATCTTTAATTAGTTAGTTAATTAAGATTAGTTTATTTACTATTTATTATAGATTAATATAAAATAGTAACTATTAGATATATTTTTAATATTTTATTTAATAAATTTTACTTCTAACTTAGTTAATCTTTATAAATATTTAATAAAAAGATTTAACATTTATAATGCTATCTTATATAACTTATTATATAAAGACTATTAGTATTAGATATATTTAATATTTAAAACTTTTTTTAACTACTAGTAAGTAATTATTTAGCTAAAGATAGATCCTAGGGCGTAACATTTAAGTATTAAAAAATTAAGTTTAATTAAAATAAGTATATAGTTTATAGTATATAACTATTACTACTAGATTTTATAATAGATTAGCTAATTTACTACTAGAAAACTACTTTAAATAAGATTAATTATAGTCTTCTAAATTTAACTATTTTCTATATATTTTTTGTAGATAGTAGTATCTCTAGAGAGCAGTTATATAAGTTTATAATTTATAATAATGTAAATTAATATATTTTACTTTTTGGCAAGCCACACCTTCTAGCAAGCTAGCACTACTCTTATATAAAATAGGCTATATTCACACTTAAATATCTTAATAACAAAATGTCTAGAGAATAATTAGCAAAATTTATATATAAATATATATAGCTTAGAATATAAATAATAATTTTCAGATGCCTAGCTCTTATTTCAAGCTTTAAATACTAGATTTATTAAAAATAATGAAAATTACAGCTATATTTTATGTTATAAATAAAATATCCATTTTTAAAAGCTCTAATTTTAGATATATATATATTTTTGTCTGATATAATATAAAACAAAATATTAGCCCATTTAAACATTTTGTTGTTGAGATATTCAAGTGTGAATATAGCCCATTTTATATGGGAGTGGCGCTGGCTCGCCAGAGGGTGCGGCTCGCCAAGGGGTGAAATACGTTAGCTTCTTAGCTAATTTATAGACATATATATAGCTAGGTTGTGACCACAGTGGGTGGTAAAGATTGAAGTCTTTTAGAACTACGTGCTCTCTATTAGAGCTGTCTGCCAGTGCTGCTTGCAGTGTTGGTAGCGTGGATTAGTCTGGTTCAGACCCCGAGCCTGGGCTCGGGTTTGGTTATCTCTGGTGTCTGCCTTGCCGTCTGGTCACTCGTCGTTTCGTCTCGTCCGTCGTGTTGGTTTCATCCTTGTCTGCTCCCTTCTGCGGGACTAGGTCCCGTTGGTCTATAACACTATGCCTTTCTCTAATACTATACTATAGAAATTCCGCAACAATAGACTAAAATAAATAAAGATTTTAAAAAATTTCAATATCTAAAACTAATCTAGTTCTGTAAGGTTTAAAATAACTAAATATAAAAGAAAGCAATTACATTAACTATAACAAGAATACTAGGGCTTGCTAAAGTAATACTTATAATAATAATTGCTAAACTACAAATGCCTATAAATACATTATAAGCAGTAAAGATAAATCTATCTGCCTAGAATGCGAAAATAGTCTCATTATTGCACTTCGTAAAGATAAACCGGCCCCTTCTCTTAATACACTTAAACCGGCAGCGAAAATTTCTTTCCTTTCATAACCCTGTAAACTAACAGTTAGCCTGACACTTTTCTTCTTGATACTTTCCATTTCCTATTTTTCTTTCTTGAAACAATATAAAGGGGAATGCACATACTTTGTGTAGTAAATATAGAAGAAATCAGAGTACAGCACTGTTTGGATGATGCCCGCTATGACAGGAATGGCGTGGAAATAATTCTCCGCAAAGTACCGATATATCCAGTTGGGGATATAAAGGGCGCGATATATTCCAAGTGCAAAGAGATAGTGCGTTGTTATGGTGTCTGCTTCACCAGTCCTTTGCAGCATGAAAAGTTGGGGCAGAATCGCCACCGATTCGAGCCAGATCGAGAAAGTCCAGAGGATCTGAAACATCACAGGGGTAAGCCTCTTTCTCATCGCTAGTCTGTATTTTTTGACCTACCTCCGAGATACTGTATTCTGCTGGAAAGAGAAGCGCCAAAAGCGCGCTGAAACCAAGAAGATATTGTACTTTGAAGGTGTCGAGATTTGGGTCATTAGTTGGCTTGTAGTCGTTAAGCATGAGATAGATAATGTAGGCGGAAGATCCAATGAAAAGGATCTTGAAAGTAGTGTTATATGCTGAGTCGGTGAATGTCCAAAAGAGGTCTTCTAGAGTTAGAAAGGAGCGCAAACAATACTTGTTAAGAGGAAGCCTACCCAGATACCGCGTGATAAAAACAATAAAATACAACGCCTGTGATTTGAACGAAAGTCCGGAGCAGCTCTATCTCACCACTTAGCTAGAGAAGGAGAAGAACAGATAAGGCCAACGGGGAGCGTACACTTGACGATTTCATCTTTTGTAAAAGAATGAAGATCGATGCCAGGTGGGAAAAGTCCGCTGTCGTGGAATGAGCAGTCAGCCTGGTTCGAACTATCGTATACTCTTCGGACGCATACCTAAAAGCCTGAAGATATTCATGGTGCCGGGTAGTAATTAAATTCTAGCCGTACGCGACAAGGTGAGAAGTTAAGGTCGCCGTCTCAAATTCTGATGGGATGAAAAGCTGAAAAATGGAAGGGAAAGGAACTAGAATGCCTCAGAGCAGTTATCGCCATGAACCATGAAGGTAATTCGTAGTCTGTCACTGTCGGTACATCAAAAGAATTGGTGGAAGATGAGTGCAAGGGGAGTATTGTTGACACGCAGCCTTGCTATGCAAGTACGGTACGGGCTTACCCGCATGGACGAGTTCTTGGCATTAGCTGATCCACCTTACGAAGAAGCTTCAAGGATCTCTTAAAGAACAACTTTCAGAGGGAAAAAAAAAACCATTACTCAATCATTGATAATCTAGCTATGTTCTCACATACAAAATACACCGCTGATGACTCCTGACGCTACTTATACAGACCGTCCTACCGTAGGTATCTTCCATACATCAATGCATTTCCCTTACCGTCCAATGAAGAACCGCCATGAAGCTTCCGGTTGTTCCTAACGCCGATTATGTCCCAGTACGCAAGTCAAGAGGAAAACGAGAGTGCCCTTTTCAGAATGCCGTGCTTCCGCCGATGCTTTCGCCCTCGGCCATTCGCTGCAAATGGCCTTCAGCTAACTCGCTTTTCAATGCGCCAGTTGTACTTTCCCTGTCCAACTTGTCCCAGTCCCTAAGAACTGCCCTTTTCAATCTCTGTTTCTCTGCCACTTGCTCAAATAACTTCTCCCTGTCTGCCTCCAGCTGTGTCAGTCGTTTCTCAATTGCGGGATCCAGCGGCGATGGATGTAGCTTTCCCCCCGCTATAATTGCAGGAAGTCCCGAAAGGTGGTTCGCGAGCTTCTGAGTGCGAGGATGGATAGTGGATGTGCTACTACCGCGTCGATATGGAGGATGGCGCTGAGAGTCGTATCCTAGCGGCGGTGGTGGTGCAAAGTTACCGCGAGGGCCAGTGGGAGTTCCATGATACGCCGGCTGAATAGGTCCACGACGCGGCGGCGCACTTGCTGGCCACGATGGTTCGCGCGGACTCTCACGATTACTGAAACTAGGACCACCACGAGGACGGGTTGGAGCTGAAAGTAAGGAAATGTTGCTCCCGCGGTTTAGCGTAGATGAAGCCGCAAGACTGCTTGAAGGACCTGATGGGAGTTGCACATCCTGCGAGGCCGACGAGTCCCGAGGAGCGCTTGGCTGGTTCCTAAGAGCCTGTGGTCCATCTGGTGGTACTGATCCTGTAGGTACATGCTGTTTTGAAGCGCGCCGCGATGTGTCGCTGGTCTCTACATCGTGACCGCGCTCGCCAGGTTTCGGGATTGAGGCTTCTTTTATATTAGGTGATGTCGTCCTATGTTGATCCTGATATTGCCTCCGATCCTCGGAAGGCGATTTCATTCGATGTGAGGACGAGGGTTCCCTAGGCTTGGAATCGCGTCGAGGGGTCTCTGATTGGCTGGCTGGGGAGCGGCTCGGGTGCTCTGATGTAGATACACTGAGCCGGTCAGGATGCATGCGCGGTGACGATCGCCGAGATGTAGCAGTGGAACCTTGGGCAGAGGCGTGTGTAGATGGAGCCCGCCTTGGAGGAGAAGGAGACCGTCTCCTGGATGTAGGACTCCGCGAACGAGTAGATACTGGCCCTCGCGGGCCGGTTGCTCGAGTTATACCTCGCCGACCCGGTGAAGACACTCTTGTATATCTATCTGAGATAGGCGAGCCAAAACACTCCCTCCTAGGAGACCTTGAATAGCGACCTGATGGAGAATGTCCCCTAGGGCGCTTAGGCGGACTATGAGCCCTAGAAGCTCGCGGAGACCTTGCACCAGTATATGGAGATCCTGAGCGCCAAGAAGGGCGGTTGGGAGACCTGATCCGCTGGTCTCTTCTTGGAGAAAGTCTTCGTGGAGGTGATCGCGTCCTTCCACGATATCCGATTCCGGCATCTCGACTTCGAAATGGAGGACTGCGAGAACGACGTCTAAACGACGAAGGAGGGGGAGAGCGACTGCGCGGTCGATTAGATGGCCGACTGTCCGAGGGCACCCAGGTATCTGCCAAGGGACGAGGTGAACGATTTCGAGGAGGCGACCAAGGAGAGCGTATATAGTCTCGAGACGCAGAACGACCTATTCTGTCCAACGGCCGATAGCTTTCTCCGCCACGCCGGTCATCAAACCTGCGGTAGATGTTAGATGTACTGTTATGAGATAAAACTTATAAGAGGAGCATAAGGAAACGGTGGAGTACTCAACCTTCTATCTCGGTCCATACTTAGCTTGAGAAGTGAATCTTGTATTGAGTACAGAAGCTGCTAAAGTTGGGTATGAAAGCGGTGAAAAACTCTGATGAATAAGCAATTTTGGGGGCGCCGTTGACCTAGGCCGCCAAGATACGATACGCAGATCCTCAGAGTACATTTTTTTTAAGCAGTAATCTAGATTATTAAACCTGACTTTAAGTCGCCACTAGGTATATGTCTGAGTGTAAAGTGGTATATTCCTGCGGCTTTAATGTTGCCACTACTGCAACTAACCTGCAGGAACCTAAGAACTACCGCGGCATACCTCCAGATCTCCCTAGTATAGAACAAGCATATAGATAGCACTTATATCTGTATTCAGATTCGCTAGTCGGCATATTAAATTTCTTTAATGAATTTCGTAACCTGCTAGTTTGATATTTCACAAGAGGCCTTAGCTTTAGGATCATGCTCTCTTTTTACAGCAGCAATCTCGTCTATTAGCGGTTTATTTAGCAGAGCTTCACGCGCAGCGTGATCCCCAGCGCTGGCCTTATTGAGACCTTGGCCCGAGCCCAGATGTTGATTTTCCCAGCCCCAGCCTGTAAGATATACACCCACAAAAAATGTTTGCATACCTCCAGCGAGCTGGACAGGCGGTCGTTCATCAATGTACTTAAGCTTGATACCTTTTCCCATTATTTTCTTGGCTAGAAGCTCTTTGGATTGAAGGTTTGGTTTCGCGTCATGGAAACCAAGAAGCTTAGGCAACCATAGCTGGGACAACCATTTCTCAACTACTTCATAGCCGCTGACCGGGTCAGACAATATGACAGCAGCCACGTAGGCCTCGAATATATCTCCTTTGGTCTTTGTCCAACGTTTAGGTTGTCTTAAATGATCCTCGGGCACTGATGCCCTGTGGTCAAAACCGTATAAAGTTGCATATTCAGCAAGTGTTTCATTCTTCACCAAGAGTTCTCTCAGTTGCGATATGCGCCCGGAAGGAAGATTTTGAAACCGATTCCAAATGAGCTTGGTAGCTATCAGCTCCAGGTAAGCATCACCGAGAATCTCTAGCCTGTCATAACTCAATGAACTTGTATCTCCTTCTGAGTCCTTCACCACGCCTGGATGCCTGAAAGCGGCTTTCTCTAATGACGGGTCCTTAATAGGGGGAAGAACTGGCGGATGGGTGACCTTGTCTTCCAATGACGTACTTATGGTCTCCTCTCCCGCTCTAGAAGGTTTCTCAGCGTGATTATCGTGTGATGCTCTGGCCTGTGTTAATACCCGTTCTAACTGAGATGCTGTCTTGAAAAAATCGCGGCCAACTTTCCCAATCTGACTCTGGATAGGTCCGGCCCTTTTAATCACCTGGTCGACGAGATCTTGCAACTCAACCAGTTGAGCCTCGATTTTTCTGTTGTCGGACAACGCACTTGTGGCTCCGCTCTGCAGTTTGACGACCTGGTCATGGTTCTGAAGGGTTGAGAACGAGTCTGAAGAAAATAAATCAAAAGAGGAGCTTTCTACCTTTGGTTGCTTCTCTGGCCGTCTAGAATTCAGACACTGGTGAAGTGTTTCCGCTTTGCGTTTATGCCCCATCTGGAAGCAGACCTCGCCACTGGTTCTCGAAGAATGTGTCTGAAATTATGAACTCAGATATAAGAAAATGCTTCAGTATATCATAGATTAGTTATATGCGATCCTTGTCATCACTGACTTGTAAAAACTATGGTAAGTATTAGTATCACGTTCCGACACAGTTATAGAATAGAGCTAAAGTAAAATATATTAGATCACGTGCTCAACCGCCGCGCTATTGCGGATGCTTTTCACAACTCGGCCTCTCCGCGGAACTGAGATCAAGTGAGATCAAGTGTCCATTTCGTCCTTGTCTCCCACATCATGGCGGCACCACAATCACGCTTACTTGAGTTGCTTAAAGTGCGAATCCTGTTCCATATAGTTGTGATTTCCTGCTAACGGCTGGCAATTATAGACTCAGTGCCGCATATTCTCTCTGAACTATAATCCTCAACGACTACGCCTAGGAAATAAGATCTTGCGGCAGCGATTGCGCGGACCGGCACTTGCAGCATGGTATCCCAGGAAGACTGTGTCATTCCGTGACCTCCAAGAAGCATATAAGCCTCTTGGCTTGACCACTTTTGATGAAGCAGAAGATGACCGAGAAGAGGCAATTCAAATGTATGTGCTTAACCAAACCCATATTGAGAACGCCTGTCACTGACTGTTACTTCAGTGCCAAATTGAGAGGAAAGGGACGACCAAAGAAAAAGCGAACTGCAGCAGGTATGACCCTCGTCTCATACTTACCCACTTCAATGCTAACGGCCCGGAATAGAATCGAGGACGGCGAAGAAGAAGAAATAAGTCACACCTCTGAGTGCACGGGACATAGGAGGATGCATGGCTGAGGTAGATTACGTGGTTTCTAAAAAGACACCACGAACTCGCCTGCGGCTGGCCGCATTTATTACAACTTTCTCCCGAGGAGTTTGGGCCTTTTCTTACCGCGCATGTTCTCTTTCCTCATGTAACATTAGCTTCTGGAATTTTCCAAACGAAATATCAGGAAAATTAGGATATGTAAAAATACATCTTCTAAAAAAAAAAACTAGTGACCGTGAGATGATGCATTCGCGAAAGATCTTGGAACGATTTGATGCACTTGTGTTCTATCTGTGTCTGTAAGCATAATTTGTGTCCCTGATGGACTGTTTGCTGATCACCTCTGCTACTTTCTATCTTTTATTAGAGTTTACTATCTAGATCCGATCCGTTTGCCTGCTCTTCTACTGTACCTTCTCTTTCACTAACCTCGGACTCAGGACGTCGTATTAGGATCTACAAAAAAGGCAAGAATGATACTAAATACTGCCTAACATAAGCTTACCAGCGACAGAGCTCTACATATCGGGAACTTAAGGATATAACACACTGGCATCTATAGCAATTACCACGCTGACATTGGCCGTGGCATAATAATTAATTTTGAGGTCCTGTAACAAAGGAACCATGTCATTATCTAATGTAACCTATCGCAAATGGCCAACTGCTCCTTATCGTCTACTCCGCCTTTCTTCATCCTTTTTGAGTCTCTTGCGACTCTCACTTGCAATCATGTCACTTAGATCCTCCTGGAAAGCCCAATTAGGATGTTCTTGCTGTTTCTGTGTGTCATAAAGACCCTGAAGATCCTCTTTGTTAATGCCATCATGAGCTTGCAAAGAATCAAGATCCACAGACACTTCAACATCCCCTGGCTTCTTGCGCTTCCGAGTTTGATCTTCCGCTCCAAGGACAGGGAGATGACTCTGAGCAGCTTTGAGGTCATACGCTCTGTCACCTCCAAAGAAGCCCTGTACACGAGTCTGCTGTTCGGGAATTACTTGGTAGGCGGCTCTGGGTTGCGTGAATTCCTCTGTCTCTGTTCCCCGGCCATGTTTGCGCACATCGAACTCGCCCGCTATACTCTGCGTTCCTCCAATTTCGGATGGCACAGCCGATACAATGCCGCTAGGAGTTTCCAAACCGCTAGGCGTCTGCAATCCTCCCTCAACATCTTCCTCCTCTTCCTCTTCCTCCTCGCTTTCTTCTTCCTCTTCTTCCTCCTCCTCTTCTTCTTGGGGCTGCAGTTCTCCCCAGAGATCCTTCTCTACCGGCTCCCCTTGTTGTACATTCTGCTGTGTTTGTAGCACACCAAAAATGTCACCTCCATAGAGAGGTCTGTTGTGCTCATCCACAGGAGGCTTACCATATCCACCAGGGTGGTAACCCCACATGCCTCCCGGAGGCGGAGGTGCGTTGAGACCGGGAATCTTGAGAGCAGGATAGGATGGAGGCGGCCCGAATCGCTGTTGATTGATAAGCCAAGGAGGTGGCGCACCTGGTGGGATATTGAGCGCTTCTTTCAGCTCATCGCTGAGCTCACCAGGGCGCAAGTGCCGAAGGTTTGTTTCATATTCCTTGCCTTCGTAGTAGACCTCGCCATAGCGAGTGAGCTCAGGCTTTGTCTGAAATCGAAAGAAGGCTTCGTAGAGCTTCTGGTAATCAATGTCCAACCGTCCCATTTTCGGATTCACCCGTTCTCTCTGCCTCTGCTTTAGTGTTGCTTGCTCTTGTTTTTCTAGAGCTGCATCGCGCATTTCGGCAATACCCGTCTCCTGGATGAATTTGGGCAGTGCAAATGGAGGTTTCTCAACACCTCGTTTCGAAGAAAGATATTCTCGTTTGAGCGACCAATGTGTAGGTACTGGAACAACATTTCTATAGGACTTAATGTGAACAAGCAAACGCGGATCTGAGGCTGATGTGTCTGTCCACTCGACAATATCAGGCTTGCGCACCATCGCCTTAAGCTCAGCAACAGAGAGTTTGTTCATTTCCTTCCGTTTTCGCTTGGAGAGTTTCGGTGCTTGGTTCTCCTCTTCATCTGGGATCTCGTCATCATCGTCAAAATAAACCTCCGGTTTCTCGGGCTCCTTGGTCGTGGCGGCTTCTCCTTCCCTATCTTCGAATTTGTCTAGCACATCCTTGTACATATCCCACAAAGGGTCGCCGGGGTCTACCGAAAATTGTAATCCCTTGCTATCATCTGTTTTCAAAATTGTCGGCTTAGGCTCAGGCTCAGGTTCTGGGAGTGAGGGTGTGGTTGTCTTGGATTCAGTTTCAGTGGAATCCTAGAAATTAATTAGCAACGAAGTCTAACATAAACGGCGCGCATATCATACCCCATTTTTCCTTTCCTTCTTCCTTGCTCTTCTCAACTGATTTTTGCTGAGTTTCGCAGTTGCCGCCGCCATGGTGTACGAAAGGCAACGGTGCCCCAGTCAGGGCTGCTATCTTTAAAAATGGATATATTCTCGCGTCGCACAGATGTGAAGTTGGATCAGGCTGCAAAACGATACGCTGGAATGTTCACTGAATAGTATGGTGGTTGTGAACTAGACTTTCTGATGAGACTGGTTGCGATCAAGCTCCTGCAAATGTAACTCCGACGGCCGACTTTCACCTCTGCTCCAGAAATATCACGTGACAATATGCGCCACAGCTCCACAAGCACAGATTGGTGTCGCATGTCTAGTATGAGTAGCACGCAGGGGAACAGGCCACCCCCGCTTGAATTATAGTCCATGACCTAGATTTCACGTGGAATTTTCCTTATTTTATATATATACGTTACGTCAATTAATTACTAATGACCTTCTAACCTTGTTAGAGAATAGAGACTTTTCCTATTAACTTCGAAAATAATAAACTAATACAGCAATATGATAATGTAGTGTCGAACTGATTATCAGCAGTTATTTTCGTCTCCACCTGCTCATCTCCCGGCTGCTGCGTGAAAGGTCTTCTCGTGTAATGACTTTTTCCCGGTTAAAAAAAAAGGAAGAGAAAAGAAAAGAAAAGAAAAGAAAAGAAAAAAAAAAGAAATATAGGAAAAAAAATAAACAAGCCCTTCAATACTCCACTGTATGGCCAATGATGCAAGACCGATATTAAAAGCGCTCAATAGGCTTGTTATACATAGCAGCGGATCCCATAATGCTATTCGCGCGGCTTTAGTCAACAAATACAAGGGTACTGTTTTAAAAGCCGCTTTTCATCATGCTTGGTCAGTCTGTCTCCTATATGTCAAGCGACATGGATGGTCAGACATCACAGGAAAACCTAAAAGCCATGGTGACTTGAACTGCCATGGCTTCTCACGTACCTAGAGTCGTACCTGAGCTGGGATTGAGGAGATAATTCACTTCTTGAAAGGGTTGGAGGGGTCGGAAATGGGCTGGTCATGGTATGTAAAGTTTCTCCAGGGAAAGAATGCATTACCCCCTTTGATTGTTCACGGACATTCTGGCGGCCATCATCCCAATCATTCTGGCCACGAACTTCACAGAGGCCATGGCTTTGCACTCTGTCAAAGTTAGCTTGCCGATTGACCACCGATTGTCTCCTGGATACAGGTGGAGAGACAGCCGTTGGGGATACGGGCTCAAGTTGCGGCGATGTCCTTTGTGAACTTGGGGGTGTTAGGCGAGATCCCCGTCGACGAACTTGACATGTAGGGCATATCTTGACGAAGCGGGAAATAAGTTCCTTGGGAATCCTAAAATATATGCTTTGTCAGAAAGGAATTGCCGAAGACAATGTATAGGTATTCACGGGCAGAACATGTCAGAGAGATCTTACCATGAATAAACTCGACGAACCTGGGCAGAGGTTTTGTCTCTCCCACCATGCTGACATTCCTGATGTGCCTTCGTGAGAATCTTGAATAGTTTCTCACGGATTGCCACCGGTTTGCCCTCGTGACATATCATCCTGCGCTGTTTCAATACGATCAGCGGGTTCACGATGATAGGCAGTCAGAATATATCATGATTTACCTCTGGATTCTGTCCATCAATTGTTTGAAGCTTGAACATCTTTTTCACCCAGAACCTATTGTTTTCATTCTCAGCATCTTTTGCATGTACGTTCAAATAAGGATTCAGATTAAAGGGTTAGCTAGTGCCAGGGATAGGTGCGTACCTGAATTGAGCAGACTCGACCGCTGTGTCCTTTGGATCCAACAATACACATCTTATATTGCGCGCTCTGCTGGCGTGAATAAGAGCCTTGTCCTGCTTCTTCACGGAGAGGTCATCTACATAGCTGCCGGCTAGATGAGCTAAGAGTCCCTATTTCCTCCTCATAGAGGGGAACCCACCTGGCCATCAAATGATCAAATTCCCTGACGTCTGGGAAGCCCTGTAATGCAGGTACAACAGGCTCAGAGAGCATTGTACTCTCATTGAAGGACTCTTGACTTTCGATTTCGCCCTGAGGTAGTGGACATCGAAGGGGTAGATATCTCGGGGAATGAAGATAATGAGATTGTGAATTATAATGCGCGTATTTCTGATGCAGCCCATCAGGGAAAACATGGCTTTGAGGCGAGATCGGAGAAAGGTACTGCCTCGAGGAATATGGTACCCCTGAATCGGGTATATTTGCAGATAGAGATGGTGGCTGAGCAAATGACCCAACATGGGACGGGTATGTACTGAATTGCTGCTGGGAGAAGCCGTAGCCTCCAGGCTCAGCATAACCGAGTTCACGCTGTTCGATATTGTCATATGTGCCGGACATGTTCAGCGATTGATTAACAAAGTAGTTCTCATGTCCTTGACTGCCATATTTTCCGTACCCGCTCATGGCGACCGGATCTATAGCTGCGGATAAGATAATCTGCGGATTATGGGACAAAAAATATCCAGGAGCAATTCTGCAGTCCAAGGACAACCGAGAAGATTATCTGATGATTTTCAATCTACTCTGAAACAACAGTAGAAATGTTGGACTTGATCTGTCCAAAAAAGGACTCTAGATTGAGCAGATAGATATTGTGGAAATAGAGTCAATAGACAGACGAGAAAGAAAAGAAAAAGGAAAATCTTCAACTGAAGAGACCGGGTTTTAGCAGTTGAATCTTATGAAAAAAATGAATCACAGGTGATACCACCAAGGATTCTCTAGATGTTAAAAGTGCAGGATAGCACTGAAATAGCTGGCCTCGCTGGCAACAAGCAGGAAAGAAACATGGCGTTGTGCGTGGGTGTTGTACATCAAGTACGAGTGGCATGAAGAGTTCAAGAATACTCCACGAGACCATGACGCCCTGCCTGCAGCAACAAAGCAGCCATGAGAGGAGAGAAGCATAGAGAGCCGGATCCCTGGAACGGGACAGCAAATAATGTAATAGCCCAGGCCTCTGTAAGGTACGGGGAAAGATACTGGCAGTCAGCTGAACCACCGTGGATAATGGGGATATGTGGAGCTTGCATGGATCTGGATATCTGACTGCAGGTTGAATCAACAATCCAAGCTGGAAGCGGTCAAACCCAATAGAGTAAAGAGCATCATTTTCGCCTGGTATAAGGATCAACGTGAACTGACAGCTTGTTCCGTTCTTTTGCCCAGGCCCCGTTGATTCAGAACCAAAGAATAGGCACAGTGAGTTTTCACATCACTGCGAGTCCGGAGTAGCATGGATCCTCGCAATGCGCTTATGCGTTGCGGTTCCTCACCGACTCTGTTCGCGATTCCTTCGTCAACGGAAATATACATGGCAGACTCGATGGCCACGTCGAGGGGGGGCCCTACTGCAATGTTCTCCAAGGGTGCTGTATGCCGGGGCAGACATAACCAATGATCGGAGAGTAGTCGGGTATTCGAGGGCAGCTATGGCGCCAACAAAGTCGTCGAAGATCGATGATAGGTCTTTCTATCTAATTTGGTACCTTTCAGAGGAGATGACCGTGTAGGCTCTAGACCTGGCCGATATACATACATATTTTTTTTTTCTTTTTCCTTTTCTCTTTTTTTTTTTATATCATGACTGCGCGATGCCGGTAATCACGGGGTGCCCCTCATCTGCAAGAGTAGCATGCATTGTAAAGAGTCTTGTCCGGCAGTGTTCTCTCCTGCGTGCAATACATGAGAATTAAAGTGGACAGAACTCTCATTCTGTGGTGCCCTTATTGTCAGAGACTCGTGTGCTCGGGGCCAGTTGGGCTGACAGTGTTAATTTGTGTCTAGCCACGAGGGTCAATCGAGTGTTTCACATCTCTTACGCCGCTGCTTTCTGTGCGACGTATCTGCTGCATTGCCTTGAGATAATCGGCCACTTAGAATTTCCCACCGCACTATGATGACAAGACACCTGGACAACTTCCGATGTGTCTTTCAAGTCACTGATTCTTTTCGAATGCAGCCCTGCTAACCTGACCTAGGATTTCGATAACCTGCCACTCATTATCAGAGATGGCGCATCTAGTATTTGTTTTCGAGTTGTTAATGCATATTCTGGGTGGGAGCTTTCCCAATGGGTTAGAGAAGTCTCTCCATTACTCTGGCGACTCAGCATGGCCGATAAGGCTGCTCTGTTACATGCCTAGTATATAGTAACTATATCACTCTATATCCGTTTAGAGTTAACGACGACGGAGTGGCGTCCAAATAGCAAGGTATGATGAAAAGCTTCATCGAATATACCTGCAATGACAATAACTGAATTGTGACTAAGGTACGAGCCTTGCGATCGCAACGGGCTCCCGAAGAGATCTCCGATAACGTACGCTGCTGCAGGGACAGCGAACAGGAGAAATCGCGACCCAGTGAGTACAGAACAAGTAGCACAGACTTCGTCATAAGAGTCGGGCACGAGAAGTAGCAAACGGCGTTCTCCGATTCGTTGCTTCGGGGGCTATTAGTGCTGCGCACTTGGCGCTCACATGAATATCTCAACAATATTTCGAGGCCTTCTAGTTTTACGAAGAGTGACGTATACAACCAGTGGACTTCCGGGGTTAGTGGAGAACTGGATCTCACGAAGGGAACGGAAAAGGAATAGTAGTATCCGACAGGCTCTGGTATATTAGTATTTATTATAGATTTTCCCTAGCACGGTATAGACCAGGTACGGATACCGTCAAATTCCCTAAGAGGAATAGAGAATACGATCAGTCATGAGATGAGGATACAGGATAGGCATACCTAGCGAGCTGCTCTTTCCTTAACAAGCTTACTGTTTGGAGCTCTATGAAAGGCATATCGGATAATCTCGGGCCTCGAACCCAAATCGTAACCGTATCACATAAACCTGCAGGTTAAAAGTCCGAGAATCAATAGTATTCCTATCGTGCATTTAGCCCCCGAGAGAGGGGGCAAAAAAAAAATCTCTAAACCTCCAAACCCTCAAAACATGACCTAATCTCTGGTTATGTTCTAGGCCCGCCTGAGAAGTCGAATCAGACCTAACAGCGGTCAATTAGAAATGCCATGAATTCGTCTTGTCGGATCCCACATACATGCTGTTGCACAATACTAATCGTTTGAACAGGCAATGCTGTAGCTCGTATTCAGAGCATAGAATTAGATTGCATCTATTGGTCGGACGGCGATTCGGTCAGATCCATAGAATTGCGGTGGACGAATTAGTTTCATTATTGTACACAATTGTGATCAGAATACCGCGGCGCATACACAATTACAGAGTAATCTGCTGTGTAAAGATCGGATACCGCGCATACTGATTTCTCCTGCTTTTGATCCTAGGTATGATATTTTCTGTTAGTTGACCGCTTAAGGTGTAGATCTCAATCGTTAGCTATTTTTATTTCATCCATCACACGAGCCATCTAGTGCCCCATTGGGATAAGAAGAAATTCCATGATGACAGTTTTCTTTTTTTTAAAAAATTTTTTTTCCATCTTTCCTCCAATAGCGTCTTAACTAAATTGCTCTGTCTTCCTCAAATTGCGTAGAAAGAGGCCAATCACTTTGAAACTTCTTGAGGAACTGCAATATGCTGATCCCCAGTTCAACTTCGACTCCGTTTAACTAAACAAGCAAGCCCAGAATTAGAGGCTTTCCCCCCCTGCACGGGAACTACAGGTGATGACCCTCTTTTGTTTCTTTTTTTTTTTCTATTCCCTGCCTCCTCCCTTGTCGACCCCAATGAGAGCAATGTTTTAAAACAAAGACGAATCCCTGCCCCCTCCAGAGCAAGCTACCGGAATTGCAGGACCGTCGCTGTTTGGTTATAGGTCTAGTCACGGACGGATGCTTCGGATTAGAGCTTGCTTTCTTCCATGCAGAATGCAGCGCCACAGTCCAAGATACGAGCTTCCTGCTCGTGCCATTAATCACCCACTTGTAATTAAATCGAATCCCTTCCCTTTCCATCCTATGCTGTGCGATCGCCTTGTTCTGTCTCTGCTTGTCATTTGAAATCTGATTCCTTCATGAAGTATCTGAAATAACTCCTTGTATAACTTCACGCAGTGTGGTCTGTGTCTCTGTAGGCTAAGACCGTTGAAATGTGGTCTTTCCACCGTCGAGGAATGTACGGTGTGCTGTTCATTGCAGAGTTATCCCTACCTGTGTCACTTTGTTTCCTTCTGAAATCCATATATCGTTCATACGAGAATTTGTGTGGTTAGCTTCAAGTCCCTCGTGCCTTTCTTTCGCCTTGCTTCACCTTGGCTGCCTCATTTTAGTTGAAGATCAATTTGACCATGTGCTGTCCGAACATTCCAACCTTGCAGTTTTTATCAAGATGAGCACTACAGGAAAAATCTTGAGGCGTTCCAATATTTGATATGCAGTGATCCCCACTCTATGATGGCATCAGGAATCTAACGACCATTATCAACAATGGTCTATGCAGTGCAGGAAAAATATACCTGTCTCTCCTGCATAGGATTGAAAAGACAAGGAATATCTCATTTCTCTAATGCTCGCCCATTCTCTCTATGAAAGAAAGCTGGTGTGTATAGTAGATGACAACAATATAACAGAAAAGGAGAATGCAAAGTAAACACGGCTGTTTAAAAGAAATCATTCAATTCATTAAGTGTTCTCATGAGCGACATCGCCCGAAATGTTTCATTATCATAACAGAAACTATGAATACATGTATAGTTGCCCATTGAAGCACAAGTGTCGTTCCTAACCCTACTAGGTAGTGGCGTGAGTACACTGAACAAAGCATGTGAGCTAGAAGGGCGCTTATAAAAACACAGTTGTGAAAAGCAGAACCAAAGGTAAAGCTAGATAGTCAGAACACCGCCCAATGGATCAATTAAACCAAAATGCCTCATTGTCATTAGTCATGGAGTATCTGTTGGCCAGATTAGAACAGTTGCTCACTCTCCTTACCAACAGAATGCTCTGTCATTATAAAGTGATTGCATTTACCCCCAAGAAAAGCCGATGGATGATGACACCACATCTAAGCTTTGTGATGCCGTGTGTGATCAAAATTTGCACTCATTATCGTGATGTAGGGATTTCCCCTCGCTGTGGAGTATTGTTTTTGCTTCATTTCCTCCCATCATTGTTCCGATTGTATTAAGGGAGGAATCGGGTGCTGGGGTCAGCGTTCTCGCCGAGCTGCACATCGAAATGGTCATTGGATCTGACCAAACTGCGAATAGCCCATCTCCAGCTGTCACCGGGCTTTTCCCGATCGACGTTGACCCATCTATCAACTTTGCGTTTCCATTTTTCTTCCTCGGCTCTTTGTCGTTTGATAAATTCCGGTCCAACATCGAATTCTTCGGTGATCGGCCACTCATCTGAAGATTCACCACCACTCCTATCGTCGCCACTCGCTACGCCATCGAGTTCGTTAGGATCACAGGTTTTTGTTCCTGGAGTCCCACGTGTCTTTGAACCGCTGTCTTTAAGGTCTTCCAGACCTGCAAACACATCCTCATCCTCATCAATTATAGCCACCCCATCTGTCCCTGGTTGCGTGGCCGCTAGCTTAAGCCAACACATCCGCCGCGGGTCAAAGACCATACCCCCAACAACTTGTACACCTTGCATTGCACCCACATTGGTAATCAGAGCTGGAGCAGTCTTGGGTGACCTGGGGGACGCCAATGTATCAAATCCCGCTAGGGCATTTTCGTTCCCTTCCCAGCGGAATGTAGTAGGATTATATTGCATGCCCTTGACAGCTGTTATGAGAGATGTCAGTTCGACTGCAAATTGTATACGATGGGAGAGTTTACGCACACTTAGCTTCATGTACACCTGCCCCCATGGGTTTGATTAAATGAGGCTTGTTCGAGGAGCTTCCTCCAGATTTCCCTCTTCTGCTCTTCACCGTCGACGAAGAACTAGAGCCATGCGAAGTGACGTGAGCCTTCCAATTTGCACTGACAGGAGCTAGAGGGCCGCCGTCACGGTCCCTCAGGCTCATGTTCAACGAGGCTATGCGCTGCTCCCTGGCATTTCTGGAGGCAGCAGTATCACGTGCAAACCTAGGAGTGGAGTCCTGTGGCCTGGATGTCACAGGAGTGGCTGGTAAGATGAGGTTGTCTGGTCGGGCTATAGACGCGGCTTGTGGTTGAGTCGATTTAAGACGGAGAGATCTCGGGGCGCCGCGCCCGACAGGTTGCTTCACAAATTTGCTTTCAGCCGACGCGGAGGTTGGAAGGTCGTCAAATGACTCCAATTCAGTCCCGTCGCCGAAGTTTCGTTTCCTGGTTGGCCGGGTGATGGTACGCTTAGCAGCTGCGGCTAGGGTCTCAGGCGCTAATTCAGTCGAAGAACGACCGGGAGTATCAGACCGTGTAGAAGTAGAATGACGAGATGTCGGCCGCTGAACATAATGCGTATCCGTAGAACTGTCCGAGTCCTTACGACGGAGATTACGGTTTTTGACACTAACATGATGCGATTGGTCTTGAGACGCACCTGCTGGAAGGAATGGAGCAGGAGTTCTGCGGTTGGAAATTAATCGTGAATCGTTCACTATGCGTTCAACTGGTGTCTTCGGCCGAGTTGACGACGATGGTCGATGCGTTCCTTCATGACGTGATGGAGAGCGCTGGTAGGGCAGCGTAGGTCCATGAGTGGGTGTGCTACGCATAGCAGGCATCGATCTCTTTGCTCTCAAGAGCTGTGCACTGGTAGTAGTTGGTTCATTCTTCACGTCTCTTGAAGCTTTTATTCCGAATGGGCGCCGACTAGGTGTCGAAGGTGTTGATGTATGAGTAGTTGTGGGAAGTGTAGGAAGAGACGAATGGGAGATATGACCTCCGAATCTCGACTGCGGCCTCCGAAACTGCTGGAGAGGAGCACCGCTTTCAGATACGGGTTCAAGATGAGTAGAATGAGAGCGATCGTGGCCTGATAGGCGGGGAATTCGAGTCTTGGGGGAGACAGGCTTGTTTGTGAAAGTGATCGTAGTTGCAGAGCGACGAGCAGGGCTAGATGGACGTGCTACCTTGCGTTTGATATTTTGGTTTAGTGTTAATTTCCCAGGATTGAACACGTCGCCATCTCCGATCTCAAGGTCGGAGAAGAAGTCATCCTTCCCTGAACCATACTCCGTTCCATGCGTTCTCGAAGGTGTCTTAGGAACTTCCTGTGGAGGCTGCATTTCCTGTCGTTTCTTTAATGATTCCTCGAGGTTTAAAGGACCATCAGGAAGGATCAGGCCATCAAGGCCATCATCTTCACTCTCGCCGGTTAAACAACTCGAAACACTGGGACTAAGAGCAGAGGCTGAAGAACTGCGATTTGATCGCCCATCTCTCATGGTTCCCCCAAATCGGACGCCAATACTTCCCTCAGCCCACTCAAGGTCAAAATCGTCGGAGATATGGTGTGTAGTCTCTGGCATCTCCTTCCGCGTCGAGAGCCTCAAGGGAGTACCGTCGTCTGGTAACACGAGGTCTTGTTCGAAATCCTCCACATCCTCAGTCGCTTTCTGGTTGTCCACCGCAGGTTGCTTTTGAGCTGCTCTCGACTTCGGGACCTTGATCGTGGGAACATCCTGTAGATCTGGAAGATCCTCGGAGTCCTGAAAAGCAGCTAGATTCGGTACAGTTGGCCTGGACTGCGGCGACGACCCCATGTCAAAGAGGGTGGGAGAACGGCATTTGACTGGGCTCGAGACGGCCGAGCCAATCTGACGGAGACTTTCGGGAAAGATGCGGTTTTCGTGTGCTCTCAATGTCAGCTCTCCATTGACTGCCGATAAATCCAAGTCTTCAGACCAATCGTCAATAGCAGCCTTCTTCGTCTTCCTACGACCAAGCCTCTTAATCGTGCCCCCGAGTAGAGCAGACTTCGGAACATTGGGCGGAATTGGGATGCCAGCACTCTTAGCGGAGGCAATTGCTTCCTCTGTGGCAGCATCATCATTATCTTGCAACAGTACTTGCCAGTCTTCATCACCGGCATTGGAGTCAAGATCGGAGCGGGCTGAACGGCGGGATGAGATGGAATCGCGGTGTCCAGATCGCCGAACAGACGACCCTGTCAAGGAATTCGCGCTCGAAGCCGTGGGAAATTGAATATCATCCACCCACTGAAGGTCCCCGTCGTCATCCCAACATTCAATCAGCTCTTCTTCACCGTGGTGCAGTCGTAGAGTGGACGCCTCCATATTCGATGAAAGGCCGCGTGACAGAACCGCAGTAGACCATGTAACAGGTCCGTTGCGGTCTGTCAAAGATCGAGGATTTGGTGGACTAGGATGTATCTGATGCTGAGGCTGGGTTACGTGGAAGATCGAACGTCATGCCGCGTCGTTTGAAAAGGCAGTCGTCGTAAAACTCTAGCGAGGTCGTAGCTTCTTTTGCTTGATAGAAAGCGGGTGAGTAATAGCAGATCTTGTCTTGGGGAAAAGCGAATCTCCAGCTCCCAGTTGGAATTTGCGGTCCGGTTCTCAGACCGTCAGACCGTCAAAGAGTGAGAGACGATGCAAGGACCAGTCTTCCAGAGCGGGTCGATCGATAAAGGCGGGGGGATCCAGAGCAACGCGAAGAGAGCCGCGCGACGTTGTAAACAAGAATGAGTGCGAGATGGCAACGCGCCAGAAGGTAGGAAGACAAAAGGATCAGAGGTGGCTAGGGCACGATGCCGTTCTAGGGGAAGCGTTCGGAAAGAATGAGGTTGCGGGTGGATGAAGTTTAAGCGTTCTTAGTCTATTTAGTCTACTAGTTCCTCCCCCGGTAATCTTTGTTAGTACGCGGGTGTAGTCTCCCCAATATGGAGAGCTGAGGTGGCCACCCGCCATACTACGGAGATGCCTCAGAATCTAGAGCGATCCTATCTGTTGTTTCTACCATAACTATGATCTAGAAGGATTTTATGTTAATATACTGTGGATTCCCTTCATCCTTCTAACGAGGTTACTAGGGAACCCGTAATCTTGGGGAGTTAGGGTGCAAAAGCACAGGGCATGCCGGAGAGAGGCGAGACGACGAGCGATGCGTCCTGGGGAGGCTGGTAACGAAGTCCGTCCTGCGTATTCTATTTAAATCACAGGAGCCCACTTAAGTAACTTCTCAGGCATCAGGCGACGCAGTGGATCGTAAACAAAGGGAATTATCTACACCGTACCTGGCAGTAGTGTGAGACCCCATCGAGAGTTGCCTAGGAGCTATCCGGCCCTGACTGGCTCACACCGTCTGCCTGAACCCACGGAGGAACCAAGTAATTCTACGCTGCTACCTATAAATTTGCACGCGTTGTTTTCGCGTAATTGCACCTGGAAAATCTTCCAGTGTCAAATTGGTAGCATCATTTGCAGTATTTTGTATGATATTGGTGTCCTGATTAGAGAAATCCTAGTGATTCTGTGCATGGTCATTGCTATCCCGTCAGGTTACCCTCAGCCGCAATGTCGTCCTCGGCCGAGCCACCAACCCCTCGCATATTGCGTCTATCGAGATCCGATGACCCGAGCTCTTATGTGCTCATCCATGTTTCCAGGTCAGGCTCAGAGCCGCTGGACTTAAACCTGGTGGCTACCGAAGGGGAGGCACCCTATGTTGGCTCAGGTGGATCACTCTGTCATTCTTGTATGACGTCCGCTAGCGGCGTGCTAACAGCTTCACTATAGTGAGACGGTCGCGTGTCAAAACCCTTCGCGCGAAGAATTATCAAGGCAGCGATGATGAATGGGTTCAGATTTTGACTTATGTTCTCAGACAGTCCCCAGTTTCCGACCGCAATGCTAGTTGGATTACCGGGTTGGAGGTCACGGCTAGTATCCGTGGGGAGGTTGAGGGAGACAAGGAGCTGGTCATCTTGATGAGAAAGAGAATCGATACCATCACAGTATGTCTTCAGTTCTTCAGAACCACCTTTCCACGGCTTGGTGAGACACTCGCTAATACATACATTGCAGCAAAGACTAGGCTCTATATCTTTGAAACAGGACGATGAACAGGCTATCGAGTTGTTCGAGTGGACCGGTATCACTGCATCTGCCGTAGATGCTCTTGAAACGCAGGTCGCTTCGCTGAGCGCCCGCTATCGGACCGCAGAAGAAACTATCAGCAAGCTAAATAAGCAGCTTGAGGAGCTAGTTCGGGCTAAGAGCGAGCATGAAGATCAATTGATCGCCAAATGCGTCCAGCTATTGAACGAGAAGAAGCTCAAAATCCGCAATCAGCAACGCTTGCTGGCGTCAGCCAATGCAGATCCTGAAAAAGGTTGGTGCTTGTTAAAATATATCTATACCATTGTAGACAACTATCTAACTAGATTCACTACATCAGTCCATGAGCTCGAAGCTGCTGTCTCCAGCGGAACTCGAAAAAGGCAAGCTGGAGCGAGTCGAGTTTCTAAAAGAAAAGCACCGACTCCTGTCGGGACGGATAGTGAAGACGGTTTCGAGAAGATGGAAGTTGACGAGAAAAGAGGACAGCCTGTTCCCGAAGATGAGGAGGAAACAGATTCTGACAGACCCGAGACGCCCCAGCCGCTAGAAGAAGAGGAAGAGACCGCAAGTGACCAGGAGATGGAGGATAACGAAGCTATTCCGCCTCCGACTGGCAAGGAGTCTATAGTACCGGAGGTGAATGCAGTCGGTGCGATACAAGGAAACGCCGGTCCTCCTGCACTGCGAAGCCGAAACAGCCCTCCTCCGCGAAGAGAGCTTCCTTTTAAACGAACCAAAGGAAGAGATGAACGCAGAGGTACTCCGGAGAAACCTGCAGCTCCTCCTTCCCCGGGGGATGGCGGGGAGACGGATGATGATGAACTGTAATCCCCAAAAAGTGAATTATTTGTCTCTATGCTATAATAGCTTGACATATTATTAAGAAAAAAAAAATAATTTGAAGATCAATTATCCAGACAATTATTGGATGATTTTCTTTTCTTTTTGGAAAGATACATCATAGAATAACATGCTATGCCCCTGATGATGCGCGTGGTAGCGTTTAACAGATAGCTCTATCATCCAATGACAGGAGGGCTAGAGAACCACAATTGCAGATCAAAGCATTGATGTGCTTTTATTGCAACCGCTCTTTCATGCATGATTCCTGAACCGGATAGCAAGTAAATACTCCCAATTCCATTGCCAGTCCTTCGTGTTTTCGCAGGGCATTAGTAGCTGGATATCATATTCGATATCGTATGGGATTCGCAGCATCTCACAGCTACGAGAACTCACTCTTGAGCATTTTCACTCGAATACAAAGCAAGGTAAGAATCAGTACTACAAGAATCAGTTAAATCAAATCTGTGGGCTCCTCTTGAACACCAACCACTCTTCAGGATTTCATGCTCTGACGTGTCATTCTATATGTACAAGTCCGCCGTTTCCTACAAAAGCACGGTGGCCCTAGGAAGTTGGCCGGAGAGTGGCACACTGAGACATACGCCAGGTAAAACAAAGGAGAATTTGTAATTGGAAACAAAGCGACAGGCATAAGCAATTCGAGTACAAAGTGATACATAGAGAAACGCCCAAGATGAATACGGATTAATCAACAGACTAACTACGCCACTCGCAGTTTAGCCAAATGCGGCCTGGGGGGACAGTTCCCCAGCAGCCATGAAATTCGTTTCGGGGTTGCCAGTAGCCTTGGCTGCAGAGCAGCGAGCCATTGTGGGAGAGCTGTAATACTTGTTAGGTAAAGTCTTTAAAATAATAGAACTGGATCTGACAAACCTTCTCGAGATCGAGTCAGTGAAGTAGAAGTCATCAATGACCTTCTTGAAAGTTGCCCCGCTAGGCTTGCTGCCCTTGTTCTGGTCAACGAGCTGAACCTTGCTCAGGGAGCTTAGTGATGTCGGCTCGACGACGTCATATCGGCGAAGAACCGGGCTGATCTCCTCCATGCGGTCACGGAGCTGTTCGATGTCATCGTATGGCAGAGGGACACCAAGGAATTCACTGGCGGCGCGGACAATCTTCCAATCCTCACGAGCAGCACCAGGGAGTGAAGTCGCCGCACGAGTCACTTGCACGCGACCTTCGGTGTTGACATATGTGCCAGACTTCTCAGTGTAAGCAGCACCTGGCAGAACAACATCGGCAAACTGAGCGCCACGGTCACCATGGTG
The DNA here is from genome assembly GCA_029606265.1 of Paecilomyces dactylethromorphus. Taxonomy (NCBI): domain Eukaryota; kingdom Fungi; phylum Ascomycota; class Eurotiomycetes; order Eurotiales; family Thermoascaceae; genus Paecilomyces; species Paecilomyces dactylethromorphus. The sequence continues at coordinate 38,045 of JAPVCE010000025.1, forward strand.
GCCCTGGTAGATGACGAAGGCGTCCTTGGGGAGATCTTCCGCGGTGATCTCGTCGGCACCCAGGAGCCAAACGATCTTAGGAGTCGTGTTGGCGACCTCAGGAGATGGCGTAGTGAAACCAACTTCATAGGCACCAGCACGAGAAGCTGCTCGTTGGAGGACGTTGTAGCCCTGCCACTCAGGGGAGTTGAAGTTGGAGTGCTTCTCGACAAAGCTACCAACAGTTTCAAAAATGACCTTAGCGTCAGGATGCTCTGCCGCAGCGCTACCGACAACGATCATTGGTCGCTTAGCACCGGCCAGTTTCTTTCCAAACTCTCCAGACAGTGCAGACTTAAGCGAAGAAACGTCGTTACCCAGGTGCTCAAAGTCGAAGGTGCCCTCGAAGTTCTCGCCCACAAGAGCAATCTCGACATCAGATCGCAGCCAGTGCTTGCGGATCCTAGCATTAAGAACGGCGGCTTCATGGCGGGGGTTCGTACCAACCAGGAGGAGTGCATCAGCCTCCTCGATTCCGTGGATCTGGGAGTTGAAAAGGTAGTTCGACCGCACATCAACACCGTGAGCAATGGGGGCGGAGCCACCGGGTTGGTCAAGAGCGAGGTTGTCGGATCCCAACTTGTTAGCCAGGTCCTTGATAGCGACAAGAGACTCGGTCTCAACAAGGTGTCCAGCGATAGCCTTGAATTCGTTGGCGGCAGGCTTCAATCGCTGATGAGCGGACTCGATCTCAGTCAGGGCCTGCTCCCAGGTAACCGGAGCGAACTTTCCTTCCCTTCGAACCAGAGGCGTCGTGAGGCGCTGAGTCTTCAATCCATCGCATGCAAACCGACTCTTGTCATTGATCCATTCCTCGTTGATGTCATCATTCAACCTGGGCAGGACGCGCATCACCTCCAGACCCCTGGAGTCAATTCTGATGTTAGAACCAAGGGCATCCAGAACATCGATAGACTCAGTGTGCTGGAGCTCCCAAGGACGAGCTCTGAAAGCGTAAGGCTTCGAGGTAAGGGCACCAACGGGGCACAGGTCGATGACATTGCCAGAAAGTTCTGAATCGAGAGTCTTCTCTAGGTATGTTCCGATCTGGATGTCATTGCCTCTGCCAGTAGTTCCAAACTCAGGAGCACCCGCGACGTCGTTCGCAAATCGGACACATCGAGTACAGTGGATACACCTGTTCATGGAGGTCTTGATCAAAGGTCCAATGTTCTTGTCCTCCACAGCACGCTTGCCTCCGACCTCGTGGAACCGTCCACGGTCGGCACCGTATCGCATAGATTGATCCTGGAGATCACATTCACCTCCCTGGTCACAGATAGGGCAGTCAAGCGGGTGATTGGCTAGCAGGAATTCCATAACACCTTCTCTGGCTTTGTGTACCAGAGGCGAGTTCGTGTGGACAACCATTCCGGGCTGGACGGGCCAGGCGCAAGAGGCGACGGGCTTAGGGGCGCGCTCGACTTCGACCAAGCACATACGGCCTTTGTTGAAATTAATTGATGTAAAATATTCACAATCAGGAGTATATACTTACAATTGCCTGCAATCATCAACTTCCTGAAATATCGTGTTAGTATCATCCACATGTCCGGCGGGGAAGAGGGTAGCATACTCATGGTAGCAATATCTGGAATTCCAGGTTAGCATTGATCTCTATCAGAAGTTGAATTCTCTCGCCGTACCTTGGAACAGTCGATCCTGCCTTCTCACAAGCTTGGATGAGGGCAGATCCAGCTAGGATAATGGGTAAGCAAAACGGCACCAGACAACCCTTAAAACCGGCTGTTACCTTCTATTGAAACCTTCTTGCCATCTGATATCAATTAGTCAATGGTCTCCCATTATCAAAACACTCAGCGGATCACGCCGGACGCACCAATTGTGAGTTCCACCTCGGCCGTCCGAGGGGTTGTCGACGCGAAGGTCCTGGGATAGTTTACCCTGGGAACCCGCCTCGAACGGGCGGCCGCACGAAGCAGCTGCGGCCGCATGATGGAGTGGGCAGTAATTATGACAAAAGAAAATACTGCGAGGAGGGAGATAGAAGAAGGGCGGGGGAGAAGGGCTGAGGATGGAGAGCTGTTGTTCTCGGTCGAAGTACTTTTGGCCTCACTCGGATTCTCTTGCCAAGGCCCATCCGGATGGCGTCTCAAATCACCATCTTCGGATTGGCTCGGCGTCGCGGAGGATTCCTTTCTCCGGCCCGCTTTCAACAACCACTCAAATTGTGCGATTTTTGTTTCTCTCTTTTTTTTCTTCTTCTTTTGTTAAATATACTCATTCGGGGCGTGATTATTGTAGGTGGTCGTGCATCCTTCTAGTTGTTTCTAGTTGAGGATTGGTCTCTTCTTCCTCTGCAACACTGTCCCAGAACGAATTTTGGCGCCGAGCTGGAGCAACTGAGGGCATAGGCGTCGTGAGATGACTACACCTGATGACGGTTCCGTTCCTTACCGACGGTAGCTACAACCCTGTTTTACTTAACAATGCAGGTCGTAAGATTGATCTGAGGGATAATGTAAACAGGTTCTAGTAAATATGACCTGCACTGAGGCAAATTGATGCTGGATTGTGTGCTCACTCTCTTTGCTGTGAAGGCGCAAGATTTGTCATCGGCTATGTCTCCCACATCAGCCGGCGGTCCGTCCGAGGTGGTGAGTAAACATCAGCAAGGTCAGGTCTGTGAATTGATCATCTAATTCGCGTATTATTATTCACACATATGGTGTGTTCAACGTATAGCATCATTACCAGATTCCTATCTAGATCATACACTATTGATGCTCTGATCTGTCGGCATGACATCACCGACAGAAAGTGAGCGTGCGCCTTCTCAACCGTGCCTGTAGAATACATTCTCCAACGCCATTAAGAAGGAAAATATCATGCCAAATATGGTACATAAAGAAATGCAAACCCTGGAAAACTTATTTCAAGGATTCTGCATCACCCGGTTGCCATGTTGATTCTTGCTTGGTCCCAGGTGGTAGCCACGTGTGCGATGTACTTCTATCTCGTGTTGGTGTCCGCCCGGGTTCATCGTCTTCCTTCCTTTGGTCGGCAGACGCTTCAGTGTGCCGACTATCGCCAATCTTTGGAGGTGGGAATACGTAACCATGCGAATCCCGTGGTTTGCTTGCCGTGCTTGTATTCAGAGGAAGAACGGTCTCTCTCGACCGGAAATGGTCAGCATTCGCCCGACGATCAGCAGCATCATCATGGCTGTTGCGATCGTAGAGATATAGCCCGACGAAAGTGAGAGCGATACCGAAGCCTTGGATCCGTGTGGTCTTACTCCCAAACCAGACGATCGCCACTACTATCACGAACACTCGCTTGATGAGGGAGGCGACCGAATAGGATACCGGAGAGATCATGGACAACAGGACGAATGCCAAGATGTTCTGAGCAAAGTGGGATACGCCGTTGAAAATGAACTCTATTATAAGAGGTCCATGATCTAGCGCCCCTTTCTTGCCTGATAACTCGACAGCACCGTCCTGAAAGAAATCTTTGATCAGAGTATATCCTTCGCTGACAAACCAAATAGGCACTGTCAGCACAAATGCGAGCGCGGAACAATAGTATAATAGGTTGAGCTTGTCTAGTTTACACCCTCCACCCGAGTGGCCCTCCTGCTCCGCACGGGCTGCCTCGTTGAAGAGTTTCTTAGAGAAAATATTTTGTGAGACGAATACCAACGCGGCCAGAAAGGCACATATAATGCCGAAGAAGTTAGTAGAGAAACCAGTTGAACAAGCGAGCATAACACCGAGGGTTAAAGGAATTAATGACAAGTAGGTTGCTCTGGCGTATCGGATACGGAACAAAAAGCGATATGCCAGCACCGTAAAGAGAGGTGACAAGCCTTTGATCGTGTGGACGAGAGATACTGGAATCTGGGACGTGGCCATTGAACTGAGAATATGGCCAGCTAGCTGGAATATTGCCAAAGGCAACGCCGTGATAATCACTTCCCGGGAGGGAGAACGAATGCCATTCTTGAGAGCCGGTACTGCTCGTTTGAGTGCTGGGATCACTTTCGACAAGTACGTGAGCAGTAAGCACCACGTTGAGACAAAAGCGAATTGAATAATAGTAAGAGTTATCGGCTTTGGAAGGGCATTGAGGATGGATTTAGACGATGTATTTGTCAGGGCCGAAGTCATATACCAGATAAGGCAGAGCACCTAAGGATTTAAGCTGGTAAGTAAAAGCACTATAAATGAAAAAGACATCACTACATGTACGCTGTCTTACTATGAGTTTAACCGACACCGGAGCTCTGAGCGCTTCCGCCAGCTCATGTGCGTTAGTGCTCATACCGGCATTGCCTGTTCTAAAAGTGCTTAATGCTTCGCTGATGCTTTTTCGCGGCCGGTGTTTTGACCCTCTTGACTCCGCAGAATGCACCCAAGAAGGAGGGCCTGCTCTCCGCGGTTGCCATGTGTCGTTTGTCACATATTGAACAGGAGTAGTTCCTTCATCTGCTGCAACATCATGGGAATCGTCATGAAAGGGAGGGAATTTATCAACTGGGCTCGTCATCGAATATGCACTTGAAGCCTGTATTACGGGCGGCTGTAATTGCCGAATCGAGGATCGCCGCCCTGTACCAGTCACAGTGGTCGTGCTCATAGTCTAGATCTAGACTTTGGGCTACCGGAGATGTCAGCATCGCCTTGAGACATGGTACGACCTCGCGGGGACAGAACATACAGCAAACCTGATGGGAGAGCGCAGCAATGTCTTCGATGGTCCTTCGAAGACTCACCCCGTAACAACGTAATAGGAGGTCAGGCAGAAACGAAGGCCTTGAGCTCATTCCACAATCGAAGTGTGTCTATACAGATTTGACATCAGTACGGAAGGAGAAGCAGCCGAGACACGGGACTCGGGCAAGGAACAGGTAACGAGTGGACGTGTTGAACTAGTGTTGCATTTTCTGGAATCGCAGATCGAGGCATAAAAGATAGATCTGTCGCCTGACCTGGTTATCGTTTCGAATTGACCTCCAGGATGGGCGGCGACGACGCTTTCACTCCGTGGTATGTAGCTCGGAGGATGTGGACGGATTGGTCCCGGTGGTATCGAGTCGTCGTCAGCATCGATTTTAAGAGGCCGAGCGCAATGAAAAGCACCCCATAATCGGAGTTGCAGTGCCAAGCACCCGCCGCGGCGGGAAGCCCCATTGAAATCACGTGTTTGACAAGCGGCGGCGTATATCCATCGATTGGAATCGATCAAGATATAAAGGTAACGACCGCAACATTGCTTATCACCTTAGAAGGCCGTTCTCAGTTCCTGTCGAGAGCGGCTAGTGGAAAATAGTAGCTACCTTGCTGGACCCACTTTGGTTGGGAAGTTGATGGCACAGCTTGCGTACTACAGATTTTCCTCATGAACTGTCACTAATCAGTCCTATTTTGCCTTTCGTCTATATTCCGAGGCACTTCACAGAACCTGTGTCCTATTTAACCATAGGAACACTACATGAACTCTTTGCGGAACTATTCTCCGGGCCGCCAGTGGATGTGGTGTCTGTTGGAAAGTACAAAGCCTTATCTCAAAGAACTAAGGTTTTAAGATGCAGTGCTCTAGCATTCAATCAAAACAACATGGTAAAACGGGTGAGATCCTTTGCTATTCATCGATACTATTATTATTGCAAATCCCTTATACAAAGCAAGAGTTATGCTGGCACCTAGAACTCACCTGTATATGAGCTGTCAAAGTCATCTTTCATTATCTAGATTCCTTGATTGCCATCAGATCCATTAGATCCCTAGGGCTTAGCCTCTTTATCCAATTACCAGTTAAATATGATTTAATCTCCCTCCTAAATCCCAGTTTCAAGCAAGCAAGTTATATATTCAATATTACTGCCGTTCTTCTGTGCCCTAGGCTTTGACGAGCTACCTCCGCTATATGTTCTAATCACTGTTGTCACGTTCTAGATATCAAATTTCTGCTTCTTTCAGTCTCTTGAATATTGAGAGCTTTGTCATTTATATTCGTTCTCTAAACATTCTATATGTGGTGCGCTGCGGGACAATTCTGTAATCGTAGCAGCTAGTTCTAATTGCAAGCAGGTAGCTTTCTGAGGACATTGATTAAACACTCTATGTTCATGTTACTCTGTGCTTCATTGACCAGCAAGTCTGAAAATATTCAGCTTTATACACTTGTTTCGCCATGGCATACTGTCCTTTGTAACTCAATATTTATTGAGTTATATAAGAAACTATGGATCCCAAGAATCTACTGCAGTTTATTTCATATTATACCCTTCACTTTTTTTGGATGTGAGGCCGGCACAAATGTTACGTCTCAGCGTAACGCGGCTTGCACGATCTTCACAGGTTGTTGACGCTCCTTCCTTTTTTGGACGCTGGTGGTGTTATAGGATGCATCTTTCCCCCCCTTTCGTGTCCGTTGACGCTGCTCAGATTTCTCCTTTCAGTCACCATCTACCTTCTTTCCTACACTAGCTCTAACCTTCCTTCCCGACTCGCGTTGAGTTCTTCAAGTATCTACCTGGCTTGCCAGCTGTCGTTGCATCTTTTCAATTCTACTTTCTGCTATCTACCTGCATATCTCTCAACTTCGCTCTCCAAAGCACATAACCTTTCAGTGCCTGCTCCTGGCAGTCTCGTTCAGGCTTTTCCTTTGGTCATTGATCTAAACACGTCAGAACCCCCAAGAAGTCTAGATAAACAACATCCATCTTCTCGTGACTTTCTGTCATCTGGTATTCTATACTACCTTTTTCGAGCTTAGTACTTTTGAAGTTCTCTGCAATTAGTGAGCGTGTTCATTGGATTGAAATGCCTTCTCCGTTTGGGCCATCAGTGGGATCTGACAATAAGGGTTCTGCTCATTTCCCTGTTTCGTACGAGGGTAGTTTTGAAGGACGTATTGTGGTTCTGCCTCGTGAGGTGACGGTGGGTTCATCCCTCTGCACACTTCGATCCTATTCGAACTACTCCTTTGTTCTCCCCTTCAAACGGCCAGATCCTCCAATTTCTGACTTCTGATTATATTGCTAAATAGGGAGACCCAGCTCTATCCAATAGCGTGCCTTCAGGGCCAATGAACAGGAAATCTGCCAGCACCCAATCTCGTGTGAGTGACGGCGAAGATGTGCCATCGAGCAAGGTCAGATCATCCCCCTTTTGTAGGTGACTTCTCAACTCACAGTCATAGAAGCAGAAGCTGGAACACTCCTCTACTGTACTGTCTGTTGAACAGCACGCGTCTGAGATGGAGAGGATTCTTGCGAAGCTTTCTCCTAAGTCTCAGTCGACCCTTGACAAGACTACAAGAGACGTCCTTCCCGAGATTTCGGAGCGTCAGGTATCTTTAGAGAAACAGGAGCTGCTTCATGTCAGAGACAATACTCCTTCTGCTATCCAGGGAGAAGACGATGTCTCTTCTGGTACATCCCTACAGACTCCTGCAACTGAGTCTCTGACTGTCTCCGTCAGCGCCGATACCACAAAACGAGATCCTGACAGGGTAGATGCTATTGAAATGCTTCGCCTGAAGCAGGAATTACTTGCTGCCAACTCTCGGATTGCACTTCAGGAGCAAGAACTGGCGCAGACACGCGTTATAAAACACACTCTTGACCAAGCACTTGGACCGCCTTCTGAGGCTGACTTCAGTGGTCGTGATATCAGTGAACAGACACTTAGTAGCCTTCAAAATGCATTCAATGCATCTACTCGTTCTGTTAATCCACGTCCAGAGTCATGGGTCGGCCAAGAAGATTCACGCTCCGATATATCTGACGCACTGTCTGCAGGAGCATATAACAGGGCTCGAAGCTTTTGGAACACCTCTCAACAGGTATTTGGGACGAATCTTCCAGCTTCAAGCGACAAGAACTATCGTGAGATTCCTCCCATACCTGGCAATTCAGGGACTCAGGAACACAGTCGTGACTGGGACAGCCACATCGCTACCCCATGCCATCCCAATCAGAGCGCATACCAGGCTCATCGAGTGCTCTCTGGCCCCTCCAATAGTGGCTACAGCTTTGATGGAAGATATTCTAGTGAGCAAGGCATATACCTGCAGAGCCCCAACCTTGGACCTCGCCGCTCTTTCACCCAAGTGAATCGTGGCGGTTCTTGCTTTCCGCCACAGAATTCACCCTGGGGTACGTTTCCTGCTGGGGTGCCGAACAATCTCGGTACTAGACCTGCACCGAACCAGCACCTAGGAACTTATCAGCAGGTTGGAATGTTCCCCGTTTTACCGTATCAGCCCCGTCCCATTGGAACTCCCCTTTCGCCAACCGCTGCTGAATTTACGTCAGCCAATGGAAACGTGGTTCCCTGGGCAGCATCGGCGGTGAGTGAAAGATATTCTAGCATCATTCTAATATGAATCTAACATATGCAAGGTTGGAGCAAACTCTGCTCATACATATGTTTCACCACTTGAACCCTTGAACTACCGCCGTCTCCTTGACAAAAATGTATCGTGTGATTGGAAATATATTGTCGATAAGATCGTATGCGGAAACGACCAGCAGGCATCCATATTTCTTCAGCAAAAGCTCAAGGTGGGCACGGCCGAACAGAAATACGAGATCATTGAAGCGATAGTCAGTCAAGCTTATCCTCTCATGGTCAATCGATTCGGGAATTTCTTAGTCCAACGGTGCTTTGAGCATGGAACCCCTGAGCAAGTCATTGCCATCGCAAACGCAATCAGGGGTAATACCCTGAGCCTCAGTATGGATCCGTTTGGTTGCCATGTAATCCAAAAGGCTTTCGATTGTGTCCCTGAGGAGCACAAAGCCGTAATGGTTCATGAACTTCTCCGGCGCATTCCAGAGACTGTGATCCATCGTTATGCATGCCATGTTTGGCAGAAGCTTTTCGAGTTGCGTTGGAGCAATGAGCCTCCGCAGATTATGGCTAAAGTAAACGAAGCTCTACGAGGAATGTGGCATGAAGTGGCATTAGGAGAGACTGGGAGTCTTGTTGTCCAGAATATCTTTGAGAATTGTGTCGAAGACGAAAAGGTAACTCCTCCAACTTTATATGGTTATCGGTCTAGATACTGACAATCATTATTATCAAGCGCCCAGCAATCGAAGAAGTTCTAGCAAAAATTGATCTTCTCTCTCATGGTCAGTTTGGTAACTGGTGCATACAACACATATGCGAACACGGTGCTCCCCATGATAAGAGCCGGGCTATTGAACACATTCTTCTTTGGGCTACCGATTATAGTATGGACCAATTTGCTTCTAAAGTCGTGGAAAAGTGTTTGAAGATTGGTGGCAGCGAGTTCCTAGACCGGTACCTTGCTCGCGTCTGCACCGGGCGTCCAGACCGTCCTCGTATGCCACTAATCGATAGTAAGTCCAAAACAGATTCACGAAACTGGTTTGAGAGAATAAAGGATGCTTAATACTGATGGTATATAGTTGCGGGAGACCAATACGGAAATTACTTGATCCAATGGATCTTGGTGAATGCCGCTCCACACCAACGGGAGTTGGTTGCGACTCACATCAGGTATATGCGGTCCCCGACACTGCTGACATGTTGTTTTAACCACCAGCTTATAGAAAGCACATGGTTTCCCTTCGTGGTTCTAAGTTTGGTTCAAGAGTTGCCATGCTCTGCTGTAACCCTTCTCACGCGACGCGCCCTGGCCCAGGAGCTGGAGTTCAATTGAGCCGTTTTGGCAGTCCGAATGACGACCGTTACCCCATGACTGCGCAACTCGGAAGTCGGTTCAACCGTGGAAACCAGTGGAACAGTGGCTACCCACCTTTCCGTTAATCGAATCGACTATGAATGGAATCATTGCGATCTCTGATGGAGATCATATTGCCCGGAGCCGATCGACCAGCATTGCTCTGAAATTATGAAATGTCAACAACTACTTGTTCGAATGCACATTTGAATATAATATGCTCTTTCTAGGGAGTCGGTTGCATGTGTCGTGTCTGGTTCGAGTGCATCTGCCATGACCTACATCCTGCCCTGGCTCGTCGACGCCAAATGCATGAGCAATTGGTCTCATTCTTTGAACTGTACGCTCTTTTGCTTCTACGATACGACATATCTATTTCTAATTCTTTCCGCTGCAGCGCCAGCTAACGACCCCTGTCCTGTCTTAAGTTGTCATATCTCTGAAGATAGCCACATTCTAAAAGCAGTCAAAGACCTAATGTGTATGGATTGCTATCTCCGGGGCTTTGGTTTACCGAGAGAAAAAGCGCCCCTGGTTAAACATGCTTTTCTCGTGACAATTGTCTACTTCCATATGAGTCTTATCGTGCCCTTTTCTGCATTGTGTTCCTGGAGTACCCTTTCCAAAAGTTTTTCTATTTCTCGAGAGCTGTTTCTTTAGGTGGCGAATTATCTTTCCCTGTCACTCTTTCGAATTTCTCCTTTGTCCAGAGCTGCAGGAGTCAGTAGCAAGTGCTTGCTATTATGCTCGACAAAAGTCTCTCCTTGAAAAACCATCTTTTCTTGCCAATACCAAAACATCACTGTATGTTATCCAGTCCGTTTGTCTAGTAATATCAGTTCATAGGCCTTTAATACTCTAGAGCAACTAGTAAGACATTGAGTACTTTGCTCACTATCGTAGAGAAGTCCAGGAGAACCAGGGGTAGCAACGATCTATTTTGCCGTATCACACGGCAGTTTAGGCATTTCTTGAAGAAGCACTGGTCAGGAACGCATATGGAGTTTTAGCAATACCACCACCAGTAGGTAGCATTGGAGACTGGGACAGGAGCTCGCGTTAAATCATGACTGTGATATCCCTTTCTCAGTCGCTTAGTTATCTTAGCCTTGAGACCCGCTATCTTCCACTGGTAATTTCTCCCATGGCTTCCGTCTCTTCTCCAATGTACTCGGCGCTTCTTGACCGGTCAATACCGTGTCTGGGATCTCCTGGATACCCGGTACTGGCTGTCCAGTAGTGATAAGCTCGACTATGTGCGCAAACGAGGAGGGGTAGGTCGGCTCGGCGCTAGTTGTTGTCTGTGGCTTCGATTCGACACCTTGCTGCGATGATGTTGTCTGCACTTTCTCTGAGGGCTCATTCTGTAGTTTGCCATTGAGCCCCTGTGCCTCGTTAGATAATCCTGAAGACGCTGGCGTCGACCTCAGCCAATTTCTATATGCAGGAAAATCAAGAGGCGGTGACAAATTTTCCTTCCTGCAGAGAAAAGGCATGGCAATCAGTTTAATCGTTTCCATTATCCAGATCCAAACTGCGACCTTTGGAAGTACCAGCAATAACAAACTCACCTCGAGAAATAAAAACACTTAGCTTGTAGCACGAGATCATCTTCCCGACCAATCTCTTCATCCGTCGCAGGAACCCCTGGATGACCCAGAATAACCGCCAGACCTTTTCTGAATTCCAGATCTGCGGAGAATGGATATGCGTTCAATTGATCAAAGCGGGAAACCTCCGCTGTCTCCGCACCCGTCGTAACGGGCGTTGATGAAGACGCCATGTAAGTGGTGTGACGTGGTATAAACCGTCAGATGCAAAGAAAGAGAACGATCCGATGGAAATGTCAACGAAAAACAAGGACTGGTGGATATCTCAACATGGATCTGGACTGCATGCGATTCGATTCGGCCCGCCTCGTTCTCGTTCCCCGCGGAGTTTGTGAGTGTGCGGAGTAATCTGAGTGGGACGGTGGAGGAGTCTAAGACCATGACGTATGTAGTAGCTGCGCTAACTTAGGTAGTCCTACAATCATGTAGGTAGGTAATGGACTACGAAATAAAAATTGTACATTCTACTTGGTTGTTTTTTGGTGCTGGATACTAGGAATATAATGATTTCTATAGGTATTGTAGAGTTTGTGAAATTCCCTTGTTGACGTTGTAGCAGATTTTTATTTTGTTAAATCAAGGGGACATGGTGAATTTTTATTTACCAGTACATATACAATTAGAACTGTATCTAGTTCTTCAGTGACATGTACTTCCGGACAGAATGGGAAAAGGGATAGATCCCAGAGAACCAGTTACTTAAATACTGTACATTATCCTTTCACCCATAAGTAATTGTTGCAACTAATGTACACACTCTTTCGAGTTCTCACACGCCGACAAAACCCCTCCCATATATTTTTTAGAGCGCCCAAGTAATCCCATTATCATTTCCATAAGCTGCAATCGAGCCCATTTTAGGGACTAGTATGACATTGAAACATCCGCCTTCTTATCAGACCGGACGTGGCCACTTTGACAGCCAGGGCAATTGTGCACGACTTCATGGGCGAATAAATCGCAGTCAATGCAAAAATAGTTTCCGCATGCTGTGCATTCATAACGACTACTCACACTCATTCCTTTAGTGTGAGCGTGGCTTTCTGTGATCTGCCACTGATCTTCAGGTGGAACAGGGGGAAAAGTTATACCACATGCAAAGCAGTTGGAACTTTTCGAGGCGTTTTGCCAGGGCACTTCGACCCAGTTTATAAGTGGGAATAGGTGATGATACGACCGAGCAAGGTGGGTTGAGAGAATGAGTGTCAAACCACATGCTGGACATTCTGCTGGTAAGCCGCAAATCTTACTGCTGCACCTGGAGCATAGGTATCCTCCACATGAGGGCTTGGAATGGCAAGCGCACAGAGATGGTGCCGATTCCACTGTACGGGATGGGAATCCCATCATTAGTAGGGAGCTGGCGGACTGTTTCTGGGAATGTTGGACGGGAGGTGTTGTCACTTCCATCATCAATTCGCGGAAATGTTGCTCATTAAGTGCAACCCCATACACTGTATCATCCCCACCGTTAGTCCTTGCGCAGAGTTCGCGGCATATTGCGACTTGGGCTGCGAGTCCGACCACAGCCACCCTGATCTTTTCATTTATGAGTGTGTTTATAGTTTGGTGAATATCTCCGGGATCCGAGGAAAGGAGGGCGCCAAAGACAATAAGTACTTCTCGAGTTCCATGTCTCGGGGTATGGCTGTGTTACATTAGCACGGATCACATAAAATAGTGACGATTTGTTTTCTTGCAACTTGCTTACAACAGTGCACCTCGGGCCATCTCAAGCCCGTTCTGGAGACTGGGTAGTCCTTTGGGATCCTGCATTCTGAGGTCTTTTAGGGCGCTGATATGCTCCGTGGGATTCCCACTCAAGTCACTAATTCTGACAGCAAGGCCATCCCTCATACCCAGTATACCGAGTTGGGAGATAGGATTCTGTTCAAAAAACTCCATGACGAACTCCTGTGCATATCGGAGCATCAGGAGATAACGTGTAGGCCGGAGGTCTTTTTCAGCCATAGCCTGCGAGAGATCCAAGAGCAATATCAAATGTCGAATGATACCTCGCTGCAGCGGAGTCGTATCTCTGAGCAGCCTGTAACGAAATCCCAGTTCAGCACCATCACTCTCGATCTCCAGCTTCTACTCTTGACGGAGCTGCTCCATTAGAAGCATCCTACTCGGCCAAGCTCACCTCTTCCTTTTCCCAGCCTCTAATAAACCTTCCACTGTTGAACTGATGGTCCCATCTGCGCCCTCCACCAACGTCTCCCATGTTCGCGAGACTTCCCATTCTGCACCTCCTCGTTGTCTTTTCCTCGAGCGGGTATCCCGCGATACTTGATGGGAGCCCACCTCTTCCTCATCGTCCGTAACCTCTCCAATATACTCCTCATCGGAATCTGCCATACTTTCGTAGTAGTGCTTGGCGCGACCGTTGGGGGGAAAAAGCGTCTTTGCTTGGTTGGGCGAAGTGCGGCTGTCGGAGTTGACAGCCTAGGCCCAAGCTTCCCCGGAGCTTCCTCCCTTGCCTTTTCGAGAATTTTTGCGGAGGACGAGACAGCTCGTGAATAGATAAAATAGTCCCAGATATCCGCCCACGAGCCACGCACAGCGATTGCAGCAGATGTGGGCTGTTCGATCACAACGATGTTGTCTTGCGCCAGTCAAGGGACTCCAACGCGGACTGCGCGCTGATGCTGTTCGTTGTCATGCAACCCAAAGCGTCCCGCCAACCTTACGCCGGCTCCCCTCCTTCCCCTCCTTCGGGCCCCGCCGTATTGCTCCTCTACATTCTCGCTCTTGGCCCTCATATTTTCGACCTGTTAGCATCGGAAATCTCCTCCCCCCTGTGAGACATTGTTCATACGAATCACGCGCAATGGGTGCAAAAGACAGAGATACGCTGCCGGACGTGTACGTGAAGCTTTATCATAAGTATTGATTTGATATCTGTGGAGCTTAAGCTCTAATAGTCTAGCAGGGCAAAGCCAGTTCACTACGATGTATCCCTTTTCGACCTGGAATTTGGTGGACCGTGGAGCTACAAGGGTATCGTCAAGATCGATCTCGACGTTACCAGTCCTACCAAGCAGATCGTGCTGAACTCTAAGGAAATCGATGTACACAGCGCCGAGATCCTTGATAAGGATGGTACGTCACGATTATAGCTGCGATTCTGTTTATTTTCCATTTTCTTTTGTTATTTGGTGTAGACGCCTTTAATTGTTTAGAATTGAGAGCTCACGCGAAGATTGATAACAGGATCTGTACCGGCCAAAGCTTCCCAAATTACCTATGACAAGAAATCGGAACGAGTTGCCCTCGAATTTTCCAGCGAGATAGCTCCTTCGAAGACGGTTCTGAAGATTGATTTCACTGGAACAATGAACAATGCGATGGCAGGATTTTACAGGTCCAAGTACAAGCCAGTCACGACCCCGGCCGCCGATACGCCGAAGGAAGGCGAATTTCATTACATGTTGAGCACTCAGTTTGAGTCGTGCGATGCGAGAAGGGCTTTCCCCTGTTTCGACGAACCGAACCTCAAGGCGACATTTGACTTTGAAGTCGAGGTTCCTAAGGGACAGGTTGCTCTCAGTAACATGCCCGTAAAATCGGAGCGTGATGGAAATAAGCCTGGCCTGAAGTTTGTCTCCTTTGATAGGACACCAGTCATGAGCACCTACGTCGGTATACCCTGTTATTTCATTTAATCAACCCAATGCTGACCGTGGGGTGGGTTTTCAGCTGCTTGCATGGGCAATTGGTGATTTCGAATACGTCGAAGCTTTCACACAGCGTAAATACAAGGGAGCCAGTATCCCTGTCCGAGTCTATACGACGAGAGGTCTCAAGGATCAGGCTCGCTTCGCTTTGGAATGCGCACACCGAACAGTGGACTACTTCTCCGAAGTTTTCGAGATCGAGTACCCTCTTCCCAAGGCTGACTTGCTCGCCGTCCATGAATTTGTAAGTATCAGATATCTCGAGGGCATATGTACTTTGCCTGCTTGTCCTTACATTATTTGCCCTCGATTTTACTGACGTTTTCTAATTATTAGGCCATGGGTGCTATGGAAAACTGGGGTCTCGTGACCTATCGAACAACGGCTGTCCTGTTTGATGAAGCCAAGTCTGATGCTAGATACAAGAATCGCATTGCCTATGTTGTTGCACACGGTAAATTGTCGCCCACATTGAAGCGGCATGCACTCCATACTAACGGTTATCAGAACTGGCCCACCAATGGTTCGGCAATCTCGTGACGATGGACTGGTGGAACGAGTTGTGGCTGAATGAAGGATTTGCGACCTGGGTCGGTTGGCTTGCTGTTGATCACTTCTATCCGGGTAAGATCTCTGAGTCTAAGTGAAATTATGTACATTTCCTGACCATCGTGAGCAGAATGGAATGTCTGGTCTCAGTTTGTCGTACGGAGCTCCCGAGGTATTTCCCAAACTTTTCGAATACAGGTTGACAATTGCATAGGCTGAGGGTGTTCAACAAGCCTTCCAACTCGACTCATTGCGTGCATCCCACCCTATTGAGGTACCCGTGAGAAATGCTCTCGAAGTCGACCAGATCTTCGATCATATCAGCTATTTGAAGGGAAGCTCCGTCATCCGAATGTTGAGCAGCCATCTCGGAAAGGAAGTCTTTCTTCGTGGAGTGGCTGACTACCTTAAAGCCCATGCCTACGGTGAGATACCTTAGGGAGACGCAGAGAGAGCTGTGTTGTATTCTGACTTGTGTAACAGGGAACGCCACTACCAACGACCTCTGGTCGGCTCTCAGCAAGGCATCCGGCCAGGACGTTACCAGTTTCATGGTGTGTCCGGATCTACTTTATCTTCTTATGCTTTCTCATCTACTAACATCTTGCAGGACCCATGGATCCGTAAAATCGGATTCCCCGTCGTTACTGTCGCAGAGGAGCCTGACCAGATTGGAATTCAACAAAAGAGGTTCCTGTCCACTGGTGACGTGAAGCCGGATGAAGACCAAACTGTTTGGTGGATTCCTCTAGGAATCAAGTCTGGCTCCAAGTTGCAAAAGGAAGACTCGCGCTCTCTGGTCTCCAAGACTGATACCGTCAAGGGAATCGATGTAGACTTCTACAAGCTCAACAAGGACCAGTCCGGCTTCTACAGAACTAATTACCCCGCGACTCGCTTGGCCAAACTGGGCCAGTCTCTTGACTTGCTCAGCACGGAAGACAAGATTGGCTTGGTTGGAGATGCTGCCGCCCTCGCTGTGTCTGGAGAAGGCAAGACAGCTGCTCTGTTGGCTCTGCTCGAGAGCTTCCAGCAAGAACAGAATTACTTGTAAGTGCTACCGCCTCCCCCCGGTGACATTCAATGTTTCTAAAGGTATTATGTAGGGTCTGGCAACAACTTTCAACCTCTCTCGGAAACCTAAGATCCGTATTCTCTGGAGATAAAGCCACCGCTGCAGCCCTGAAGAAGTTCACGTTGCGCCTGGCATCTCCTACCGCTGAGAAGCTTGGCTGGGAATTCAAGCCTAATGAGGACTATCTTACCGGTCAACTTCGGAAGCTGCTGCTTTCACTGGCAGGCAACGCGGGACATGAAAGGCAAGTCGACTCCGTTGAGCGGTGGTTTTCTCATGCAGCACAACTGACATGATACTAGCATTATTGCGGAGGCCAAGCGGCGCTTCCAGCTGTGGGCTACAGGCAAGGACCGTAATGCCATCCACCCCAACCTCCGATCGACCATCTTCAGCATCAACATCAGGGAAGGAGGTCGCGAGGAGTATGAGGCAGTTAAGGAAGAATACCTCCGGACTGACTCTGTCGACGGCAAGGAAATCTGCCTGGCATCGCTTGGCCGTACCAAGAACCCAGAGCTTGTCAAGGACTATCTGGACTTTGTCTTCTCGGATAAGGTTCCTGTCCAGGATGTCCACAACGGAGCTGTATCCCTGGCAGCAAACTCCGACGTGCGGCACCTGCTGTGGGAATATATCAAGAATAATTGGGATACGGTGTCGCAACGGCTGTCTGCGAACAATGTGGTCTTTGATCGGTTTGTGCGCATGGGTTTGTCGAAATTCGCCTACTCTGCGATCGGAGACGATATCGCTGCTTTCTTCAAGGACAAGGACACCAGCGCTTACGAGCGAGCGCTGGTGATTGTGTCGGACAGCATCCGGACCAACGCACGGTATCGGGAGAGAGACGAGAAGCTGGTGCTGGAATGGTTGCAAGCACACAGATACGCATAAGCCACCTCGGCCATTTTCTAAGGACCGTTCCGACTGGTGAGGACGGAGACTCCGCGGTTGGCCGCGGCACGGCACACATAACATACTTCGATGTTGAATTACTATCTATGGAGAGCTACGCTAGGATGACATGCAGGGTGAATCGATATGATGGGAGAGTTTCATTTGCTCCTCTCTCTGTGTGGTGGAGGCATGGGTCATCGAGATGGCTGGTGGTTTGGATGACCTGTAGAGGTAGAGTCGTAGCTCTCTGTAAGTGTAAGACACATGCAGCGCGCCGTCACCTGAGCGGGTTGCGGTCAGGAACGCGTGCTGTGAGTCGCTCCTGGGAGATTGCCCGGTGCAAGTGATATCGAGTCGTATCAATGTAGTGCTCCCCTGTCCTGAATGGTTGCCCTGGCCATAAATAATCAGCAGAAAGAAGAAGAAGAAGAAGAAGCAAGATCATAATAATGCCGTCGAGCAGCATCGTCCCAGTGCTCTCTCCACTCGTAGATCCTCGTGCTGGGCTGGCGGGGCTAGACCGGATCGGGCTCTAGTCCGAGAGCGTCTGTTTCGCCCGCCTGGAGCGCTGAGCGTCCAGTGACCGCAGCCCAAGTCAGAAGAGTTGCACGCCGTGCTCTCCTGCTCTCCTGCACTACTCAGCAACGCAACCTGACCTTTCATATCGCCCCTTCGATACGAACAGCATCGCTCCCCCCCGTGGACATCTAGAGTCTCCGGCCCCCGAGTCCTCAGTCCTGCCTTGATCCCTTCCACCTTGTCTTTCCCCCACCGCAACCACGAACGAACTGACCTGTTTTCAACATGAATCCCGAGTGGTAGGTGTTCTCGCGCGGTAGACGCTCTGGTTACGCCATCCAGACATTGTGCTGCTACTTCCGGAGGGTCGTATCATGCTAACCGCTGTCGTGATGCCATAGAGTATCGCCCTGCCACCTCATCCTGGGGATCGGACGGCCGCGAATTTGGGAATTCCCACGGGTCGATCCCGCATTGGTCGGGGATGCTAATCAAGAACCGTGCCAGATACGATTACCTCTTTAAGCTCCTCCTCATCGGAGACTCCGGTGTCGGAAAGTCCTGTCTGCTGCTGCGTTTTGCGGATGACACATACACGGAGAGCTACATCTCTACGATCGGTGTCGACTTCGTATGTATTCCCGCCCCGGAGATATATGCCTGGGGACCTTTGTTATCGGGAAGCGGTGAGCTGGTGCTGACAAGGTGTGCTTGCGTTAGAAAATCCGGACCATCGAGCTGGATGGAAAGACCGTGAAGCTGCAGATTGTACGTATTCAAAAAAGAGCTACCTTCTACGCTGCTGCCTGGCCTAACATTTATACAGTGGGATACCGCCGGTCAGGAGCGTTTCCGAACCATCACCTCCTCGTACTACCGTGGCGCCCACGGCATCTGCGTCGTTTACGATGTGACGGATATGGACTCCTTCAACAACGTCAAGCAATGGCTGCAGGAGATCGACCGCTACGCTACCGAGGGTGTCAACAAGCTCCTTGTTGGCAACAAGAGTGATATGGAGGACAAGAAGGTCGTGGAGTACACGGTCGCCAAGGTTCGTACCTCCCCCCTCTCTGTACCGGAAGATGACGGTTCTCTCGGTCGACCGAGGGTAGTAATCCAGCACAACGGTTGACTGACTGAATGGTTCTTGCAGGAATTTGCCGACAGCCTCGGAATTCCTTTCCTCGAGACTTCCGCCAAGAGCGCTTCCAACGTCGAGCAGGCTTTCTTGACCATGGCCAGACAGATCAAGGAGAGAATGGGTACCACGACCGTCAACAACAAGCCGACCGTCCAGGTTGGCCAGGGCCAGGGCGTCCAGTCCGGGTCCGCAAGCGGATGCTGTTAAACGAGACGATCTTTGCTGTTGTATTGCCCACTTTGGCGTGAAGTTTGCATCATGAACAAGGCTTTTCAAGGGGTTCATTGTAGTCGTGCTGGACAGACTCATCGGGCTAATTATGCTGTCTGTCCCGGGATGGGTGTGATCCAGGTGAAGGTGGTGGGAACTGCCTGCACGACTGTCCTTCGCTGGCTGGAGATCGGCTTCTTGTGACTTGTTTTTCTTTTCGCCATGCTCTAGATGGCCTGTGGTTCATTCCTCTTATCCTTTCTTCTTCTTCTATCTACTTTTTATGTTGCTAGTGCTTTATGTTTTGTCGACCCATGCCACCATTTTTATCTCACCATCACCGCCATCACCCCCCGTCTGTAGGTTGGATCCGTTGCTTCTTTTCATATTTCGTTGAATATGGGTTAATGGCAAGAACACAATCAAATCTCAAGACTGTCTAAATTATAGATCCTGGTTTGTAAGTCGGTTGCATCTGGTCTTCGAGATGATCCACACCGGAGGATGCTTTGAAGTACATAGGGGAGATACCAACTGCCCATATTCAGACTTCCCCGGGTACCTTGCTGTCCACGAGGGAATCAGGATGCCATCATTCTTAAATGCTGTGCTATAGAGACTGCTGGGTAGTGACTGTAGTTTGCGGATTGCATCGCATCACATTTCGACATGATTAGTCATTGGAAACCTGGACATGACATTTATGATCTGTCTGATTCGATCTCATTAGGGCAATGCTATTTTTTTCTATAGCACTGACTAACGAAGTGGTCGACGTCACAGCCGGACAGATCTCTGATTTATGCATAGATTAACATGGTCCCCGATCACGGATCTAATTACCCCAACAGACGCTAATCCGAAACGCATGTTTTCACGTTTTACAGGCAAAACATCCCTCGGCTGAGAACCCCTTAGAGACCACCTCATTTAATTATTGTTTTAAGTTCACATGTCAACACATGCATAGCAGATGAGGGTCTATCTTATGGCAACTGCATGATACACTTTGTTTCCCCCAAGATCGATACTGTTGTAAGAAGTCAGATCGACCCCAACGATATGATAAACAAAACATCAAATCTTAGTACCAACCAACAGTCTTGTTCAGATGTAGAATTACTTTCTTTAACAATCGATTCTGCAGCCGTTATGCCGCTGGGGTCGATGGGGCAGTGGAGGTCGTTGTGAGGAAAGGGGCCCCAGATGAGCCGAGGCAAGAAGCTGCTCCAGAACGTCATATCGGCCGTTACGACTCATCCTCGCCCAACTGAAAGCCGGACGATTCTCGCGCCTCCGGCATTGATTCGTCCCGGGGACAGATCGCCGTGCAATCGGTTCGTTGAAGGGGCTTTGATACTTTTTTTTAATCTTTCCCAGGCCTCTCCTTTCCCTCGGATCCCAACCTTTGCCTACATAATATCATCCTGGCTGTCGCCGTACAGATTGACCGTCCGTCCGCTCCTTTCCCCACGCTTTCCATTCACGCGAGCCATATCCGCTTCACCCGACACCATCTTGGAATCATCGATTGATTGATCCTTTCAAGGAACTATTATCAAGATGTCTCAATCTACAACGGAGCAGCAGCAGAAGACTGTCGCTGTGGCTGCTGCCGCGCAGCAGAGTGACAACATCTCTCATGCCCTGGCTGGTGCCGGAGGAGGAATTCTGTCGATGATTTTGACGTGCGTCGCCCCTCATCAGCAATAGCGTCCTATTAGATATCAGTTATTGACGGATCTTTTGGCAGTTATCCTCTCATCACCCTATCGACGAGAGCGCAGGTTGAGTCGAAACGTGCGCAATCTACGACGCTTGATGCTGTCCGCCGCATTGTCCAACGGGAGGGGATCAGCGGACTCTATGCAGGTCTTGAGTCCGCATTGTTTGGAATCAGTGTGACCAACTTCGTATACTACTACTGGTATGAATGGACCAGATCCGCCTTCGAGAAGGCGGCGGTCAAGGCTGGCCGTGCTTCGAAAAAGCTCACGACCGTTGAATCAATGATCGCCGGCGCGATTGCGGGGAGTGCAACGGTCCTCATTACGAACCCGATCTGGGTCGTAAACACCCGAATGACGACGCGGAAGAGTGAATCGGAGGAGCCTCTACCTGGAACGGCTCCGAAGAAGCCCCGGTCGACCCTCGGTACTCTGCGAGATCTCCTCCGCGAGGAAGGTCCTTCAGCACTTTTCGCTGGTGTTATTCCCGCACTGATCTTGGTGATCAACCCTATCCTTCAGTACACCATCTTCGAGCAGTTGAAGAATCTGGTGGAGCGCCGGAGACGGGTGACGCCGAAGGATGCGTTCTACCTAGGTGCGCTAGGCAAGATCCTGGCCACTACAATTACGTACCCGTACATCACGGTCAAGAGCCGGATGCACGTTGCCAGCAAGGATGGTCCTAAGGAGACCCTGAACAGCACTTTCAAGAAGATCATCAAGGAAGAAGGCTATGCAGGACTATACAAGGGTAAGTTATGTAGCATTCTTTTTTTTATTCTTTTTACCTATTAGTCGCTTAACTTGTCCGCAGGTATTGCCCCCAAGGTCAGCCAGAGTGCGATCACTGCAGCTTTTCTGTTTGCCTTCAAGGATGTTCTGTATGACATGATAGTCGCTGCGCGGCAACAAAAACGAGTTCTCCGAAAGTAAATGCCGAACTATCCTCTTGTTGCATGCTTAGCCGTGCACATCTGGAGGAAGGCTAGGTGAGCTTATTGATACCAATACTTTTTTCCATCCTATATGGCATTGTCTAGGTCAGGTGCAGAGACTTCGGAATGACCTAGCATCACAACAAACCTCACAGCCAAGTTTTGTCACTGTGACTTGGCTCTGCAAAATTGCTTTACAAAAGTCTACTTAATTTCGACCCAGTCTGCAATGTGGTCCGATTTTCAAGGCGGTAAATGCATCGTGGAACCCTATACCAATCACACAGAGTGTACTGTTACAACCCTGACGATTAATCCACCCTTCAGATATTTAAATGATACTAAATAAAAAAAACAATTGTATATTGAATTGCAATCGAGAGGTTCAAAACTTTACCTTGTCTCTCTCTCTATGGGCAATGACTTGATATTCATAATATTTAATATTCAAATAAATTTCACTTTCACATGGATAAGAAAAGTCTCAACATGAACGCATTCTCACCAGTCTGATACGCCCCAGGTAAAGTCGACTACTCTTTAATCTAAGAACAATATTATCAGACCTTCAGAGAAACATTGTATCATGATGTCCTAGTTAGTGTCTTTGTCCTCCACAGAAGAAACTTTATATGCAGGTATCAAAAACATAACTCTATCTGTAAAATATGGCTCATGTAAAATCTGAGCTAAAACATTAGGCACAATAATCTATGAAACTATCACATCTAGACATTACTAGTTGAGAATATTTACATGAGCACTTTGGGGATCATTGATAACCATCCAAACTACAACATGAACCTTATATTGACCTCAGAACCAGAATTGAACCTACAAACCTACACAAAGACTTGTTTTGAAACATATCAGATGAACTCCATCTAGGTCGTTAGGGTTATCCGCTATGGGGATCACGCACGGACTGCACATGCCGATAAGAGCGATACAGACCCACGTGACGGCAGGACGCGGAAGGGAACGGTCATACCCCTTCTAGTATTACTTAACGGGTCTACAAACGAGCGCGATCCAGGACGCGTCGTTGGTCCCATCAAAGCCAGCTCTTGATCCGGCCTTCTCGAGGCGTTAATCCTCACGGCGTCACTCGCCTCTCATTGAGAAGCTATGCGTGATTTGAATTCAAAAGCGTGACGCATTGCCAGTGTCCGTTTGGTTTGTTAATTGATCAATCTTCCCCGCATAATTGACCCGGCGTGGTAAGTTCCATTTTGCTTTTATTTTGCATACAAGATGATTCACTCGACTATCATTGGAAGCTAATTGGTAATATGGGTTCAGATCTTTATTTAGATTCCCTTCACTTGCCCTTCACTTGCGCTGTCCGTTTGATCAGATCAGATCACCTTACCTTACCTCAATTGTGGAACATCAATGAAATATCTCTTAGCGGGAGTTCTTCATATAGGTCTATATATATGGTTATTACCGGGACCGGATTAATGATTTGAAGATTCTATTGATTTGATGATTGTTTGAATGCCCGCTTTCATTTCACCGCGCCAGTGACTGTTCCTTTCCGTCACTGTTGATTGGGAATACAACTTTTTGTCACATCTCATTCTGGTGACCCCGCTCGAGGCACGCTGCGATTCACTATTTGGGGACAACGGGCGCTTCTTAAATAGCTCCCTCTGCTGGTCTCTTTTCTCTCTTCCTACCCTCGTCCACCTCGGGGTCGTCGCTTTATATCCAGCTTAGCAACGACATAACTGGTGGTGCCTGAATTCAGGGTGCCTGTTGTTTATGGTGGGAAGGGGCTGGATATACCTTGCTGATTCGTTACTTGGTTTCAACCTTCACGGGATGCGCTGAGCAAGGATCAACTCTAAACTAGCCATTGAACTCGTCTCCTCTGGCTGGGCGGTTCGATCTGGGAACAGTGATATTATTGACATACATGAATACATGAACGACAACTCGCTGGGCCCTCAGGAAAGCAGATGGTTATAAACACCACTAAAGTTTAAAGGTAATTGAGGACTCTTGACGAAGGAGGTGGCCTAATTGCATGCACTGCTTGGAAAAGCTTGTGACATTGGGTTTTATGTGGGCAAGTATCAACCTTCCTACTGCAGTGTACAGCTAGCACCATGTCCCTCAGTCGGACAGATCGGGGGCACAGAAGGTCGAATCCTGAGATGTTGTCCTTCGGTACATCCGACTATCTAGCGAGCTCTTCCAGAGATGGCTCAGAAAGCCCATCTTTGGAGGAGGAAGCTCAGTCATTACTTTCCCAATTTCTGAATGCCCCACGCCACCCGTCATCATCACCACGACCAGATGCAGCTTATCAAGAACGCGAGTCTCGTACCCGTTCAAAAAGAACCGCGAATGGTGGCTTCAAGGCGGTCAAGAACCAAGAAATGAAATATAAACAAGGAAATAAAGGGAGTTCTCATGTGTCGTTACCCCGGCGGCCTTCATTGCGCGCATCAACTACATGGCAACAGAATGTTAATAATAACATCATAACCCCATCAACAAAGAGAGACAAACCCACAAGGACGATTCCCCCTCGGTCAAAAACAAAAGTATCAGTGAATAGAACCTCGATGAATCGACAGGGTAAATCACCTGACGATTATTCACTAACAGACTCGTCTTGCCATATCCTATCTGATGTTGACAACCCAACACTATCTACAAAGAAAAAAGGTCAATCTCTAAAAATTCTTGACCAGAGTCTATCGTCCTTGAAACGTGAGAGCAGCACCAAATCAACGGCTGCAAATAAGCCTAAAAGACTCTCATCACAGCGCCCTCGTCGATCTGTTGCAGTTCCTACCAACTATTTTGGGAAGTACCCAGGTTTTGGTGGTATAGAAGATAGCATATTCGAACCTAGATCTCAAAGAGAGTCACCAGGAGAAAGTGAGCGCTCTACATCACCTGTCTCTGAGAGATCTGGATCGATAGACCGGCAATATCATATCCAACATCCAATTTCAAGAATTCGACGCGCTGTGGTCAGTAGTTCTGCACGATTAGATTCTGACGAAATGTCTGTTCTCTTGCACGGTCGCGAGGTCGGCTGCCATGTCAACCACATGATACGATCCAACACTTCTTTTGATCGTCTCAGACACGTGAAGTCATGGAAAGGTGCATCTAACGATGTGATCGTCCTCACTTGGTCTGAAGACGGCACGAGGTTCGCAGTGGGTGCCGCTGCCCAGTGCGATGAGCATAATATGCAGTACAACCGGGGCAACAACCTTGTCCTCGGTGATTTAGTGAGTAATTCACTGAAAGCTTTACCTGATCACCGCATACCACGACCTTTACCTACAAGCCCTACTTCCGAGAACGTGTATAACACAGTTGATCCTCATCTATACATGAGTATCACTGCTGTCCAGTGGTATGGAGACACACTCTTTACAGCCAGTTACGATAATACTGTCAAGCTGTGGGATGTGTCCAGTCACTCTGGTGCTCATTGTTTGAGGACCCTGCACCATCGCTCTAAAGTCCAGGTGATGGCAAGATCAAATTTCTCTAGGAACCTGCTGGCAACTGGTGCTCAATCATTCGGTGTCTGGAATCTCGACGGCGGGACCTACATTCCTCTTGATATTGTCAGAAGGAATCACACTAAGGATCTTGAATTAATACCGTCTTCTCTGGCGTGGGGAACTATAAATGCCACTAAAGATATCTTGGTAGGCGGAATGTCAGGGAAAGATCCAGAGAACGGAGATATGTCCAGAGAGGGCCATATGGCTGTATGGAGGGTGAGCGAATCTTCAATTAACTGCGAGCAATTGCTGCCAAATGCGCAAAATGTCTTTGACATCACATGGCACCCAAGTCTGCCTCTCTTCGCGACTGGTAGTGCTGCGCCGTTAATGCGAAGTTCAACGACCGCCAAGGATACCAGATCGGTGATCCGTGTTTATGATCCGTTGACCCTGAGGCGCTGTGCTCTCGAATACGATTGTCCAGCTCTAGATATCAATGATGTGAAATTTTGTCCTATGGACACGAATTACATCACTGCAAGTTGTACAGATGGTGTTACTTATGTTTGGGACAGTCGGAAACCATCAGAAATTTTACATCGTCTTGAGCATGGAGAACCATTGAACCAGTTAGATGAAAATCTAACCAGAGAGCAGGCGGACGTGGGTGTCCGAGTAGCACTCTGGAGTGACAATATCCATCGATTCTACACAGGAGGCTCAGATGGACGACTGAAAGCATGGGACATCCTCCGGTCACCGGACGATGCTCATATTCAAGACATAGTCAGTTTGAAGGAAGAGATCATGTGCGCTGCCTTCTCCGGAGACAAAACCAATCTTTTGATCGGAGATGCTGCTGGAGGCATTCACGTGCTCTCATCCGGGCCATTCGAACATACTGACATGATGAAATTTGAGCACTCTGGTGAATCATCTGAGACTACCGAGGATGATTCTGAGTCTGCGTCTGCGTCTGCTTCTGCTGCGAAGATGGCGGATAAGCTGTTGCTGTCCGGCCAACTGGTGAGACATCCAGTGTACGGAGTTGGCCAAGGCCCTTACTATAATGGACCATACGCTGCATGGGCTCGACCTCCAGAGACACCCTCCCATTTACTGGCAATCACACCTCTTATTGAAGAGATCCAGGCACTCCAGCTGGATGGACCTCCTGTGGAAAGACGGCGGAACCTTGACCTGCAGTCACAGCAGTACGTCGCTGCCCAGATCAAGCTTGCTCATATACGGAATCAGAAGCGCTCTGCCCATAAGAGGAAACGGCATGAGCAACCAGTTTGGCCTGTGAGGATGGCCATCACTCCAGAAAATTTCATTAATCTCTGCAGTGATGAGGAAGACATGAACGCACAATTGTCAAAGCATAGCCGACATTCAAAGCGTGGAAAAAGCGAGCCGGTTATCACTCAGATGGGTTCTATGGTGATCGACTTGACTGAGGACACTGACTCAGAGGAGGTGGCGATAGAAAATGAGCTGCCTATACAAGAGGCAAATGCAGTCGACGGAAAAGATACTGGCAGTGAGCAGCTGCTCGACGCTTTAGAAGAAGACTACTGGTGGCCGGATAGCGGCGTTGTGGATGCGAATCTCCAGGATCTGGACGATTGAAACGGTGACGTTAAGTCGTCTGCCAGCTAGCAGTTCTGATTTTTTTTGGGGATATGGGACATGGGAATTAGGGCGTATTGAGGATCTCTTGCACTGTTCCAAAGCGAGGTGAATGTCGCGTGGGCGGATATCAAATATTGGATACTAGGGAGCGAGCAACCGAGCGACTGTGCCTTTGAAACTACTGATACCTTCGTAATGGAAATGTAGTCTATATCTATAAATGGAATGAATACTAGTAGATGTAGTAGAAAGCTTAGCCAACCGTTAGAATCGTTCTGCCTGCTTCCAAAGTCTTTCGAACTGCGTCATCCAGCATGGGCGGCAATGGCATTATTATCACAACTTCAAATCGAGCACGAGCTGATAGTTCATTATGGTCGATACCGCCACCGGACCGAAGGCGTCATCGAGCGAATCACAGCGTCAACCACGAGGCTTAGCGCTGGTTTAGTGCCTCTTAGTTTACTACAAGTAGAAAGATCGCTTATGTTGGCGATAACACCCAGCCTCAGCCAAGCCCCAACGGGCTGTGCAGAGGTCACTCTCAGACAGGTTCGATGATGATTAGTTAGCAGATGTCCGTAAAGCGCGCAACTCATAGCGTACCGTTCCTCAGTTTCTGGAACTCTCTAGCTTATCGGATCGATTTGAGAGATTCGAGCCGAATAATCCACGAGGAACGATGGTGAATTGCACCGCCACTTTCCGATGGCGTTTCCCCTCCCTCCGAGGGGGTCGTTTGCCTATAATAGTCAGTTAAGTTCAGTTCAGTTCTGGCGCGTACCGTAAGTCCGCAGGGTAGGGACCGAGTACAGTATAATATCTACTGAACTAGTTCCCTGCTGAGGCGTTTCGCCAAGTTTCATCTTCTCTTTCTTTCCCCCACATCACCTATATCTATCTCGGGAGACGGTCTTTCTCTCTTTTCCACATCGCATCAGAGACGACTCTAGACTTCTAGAGGATATCTGCGATAAACGATACCCTTTTCACGGCCGCATTTGAGCTTCTGAATTACTTGATCTCGACGCTTTTTTTTTCGATGTCATTTGCCCCGCCACCAGGTCCTCCACCCCCGCCCGTCCCGGAGGGGTGGAAGCCTCAGTACGATGATCGATACAAGCAGTGGTATGTTATTATCTGTCTCCTTCATCGCTCGGATCTCTTCAAAGGTATCATGAATTTCTAATGATTCTCTCTTCAGGTACTTCGTAAACCTTCACACGGGCGTCTCGCAATGGACAACCCCGGAAGGGCCCGCTCAACAGCAAGGTCAGGGCGCACCATCCGGACCACCTCCATCCTACGATCAAACCGGCCCTGGTGATCCATCCAAAGTAGCCGCCGCAGGAGACCACAAGCATGGTGCTTCACTCAGTTCGAATAATCCATACGGTAATCCCCAGCGCGGGCCAAGTCCGAATAATATCGACGAAGATGCACGACTTGCTGCCAAGTTGCAGGCGGAGGAAAACGCACGCGCTGCGGGCAGAAGCCCGGCGCCGTCTGCCTCCAGTGGTCCGACTCGTGGCGCCAGTGATGATTACTACAACCAGGGCCCGTCCCAGTCGTATGGAGGTGCCCCGGCGTCACAGGCTCCCTATTCTCAAGGCCCTGCAGCTGGTGCCGCCGTCGGTGCCGCTGCCGGTGCTGGTGCTGGTGCCGGTGCTGAAAAAAGCCGCGGTTTCCTAGGGAAGCTCCTAGGCAAATCATCCTCAAGACCATCCGGCTACAACCAGCAGCCCCAGTACGGTGGCGGATACGGTGGCGGATACGGAGGCT
Source organism: Paecilomyces dactylethromorphus (assembly GCA_029606265.1). Lineage (NCBI taxonomy): Eukaryota > Fungi > Ascomycota > Eurotiomycetes > Eurotiales > Thermoascaceae > Paecilomyces > Paecilomyces dactylethromorphus. Next base: position 67,022 of record JAPVCE010000025.1, read on the forward strand.
ACCCTCAGCAACAGGGCTACGGTGGCTACCCACCCCAGCAAGGTTATGGAGGCTATGGAGGTGGCTACGCTCCACAGGGAGGATACTACCCGCAACAGCAGCAGCAACCCCAAAAGAAACACGGTCTCGGAACCGCTGGTGCAGCTGCGCTGGGTGTCGGTGGTGGATTGCTAGGTGGTATGCTCCTGGAAAACGCCCTCGAGGACCATGACGAGCATGAGTATGATCAGGGATACCAGGATGGATTTGACAACGGAGCCGATTTCGATGGCGGTGGTGATTTCGGCGGCGATTGGTAAGCGGAGCGTTGCGAAAGGGGGTTATTGATAATAATAATACCTTGTCTGGTCCTGGTTCTGGTTATTTGTGGAGGAAAGGAAAGGAAATGCATGCATGAAGAGTTAGTTGATTGAGAGGAGGGAAGGCTTGCTTACGAGGAACGTCTTTCTTTTCTGTCCTATTGTTGGAGTTTGGGAGTTTGTCATTGTTCAGGGGACGAAGCTCTGCTTTGCTTTGTTTTCCTTTGCCTTGGCTAGTATTATTACTATACTTGTTGCTTGAGTATCATTCCTGAAATGCAAAACGGAGGGTGCTCTACTCTCGGATTCGGTCGAATCATCATTCATCTTATCTTCTTTTATCACGTACATGGTTCATAGTGAAGTCTCTATCAATCCTAGCATATACATATACCAACCATTCATAGAAAGAAAGAAAATAGTAAGATAGTACAATACATCTATACTTATTATCTACCATCGTTTATTTTGTAACTAAAACACTCCCCCAACCACAGCAGTCTCAAGTTCAAGCTTAGACTCAGTATCAATCTCAAACTCAAACTGAATTCACCCCCTCCTCCTCGCACCACCACTCTCCCTCCCTGACGTCGTAGCGTCCGCATTACCACCACTCGCACCGGATCCTGTACCAGCCATCCATCCCGCAAGGTCAAAGTTCGCTGGATTACCGCCCTGCACAGCACCTCTGCTCGCGGCAGTGAGGGGCCCGCCGCGAGACTGCTTCTCGAACTCGGCGCGCATTTCGGGGTCCACTGTATCCAGGTTAGTGGTTACTTCTTCTCGTAGTTTAGGATTGGGGGGGATCCTGTGAGTATCGAGAGGGAAGAGGAAGGAGAGAAGGCAACGTACTACTCTCCATAAGTTTCGGCATGCCGAACATAACAGCCATAGCGAAGACCGCGAGGAGGATCATGGGGTTCTTGAAGAGGCTTAGTGGGGAGACTGTCATCGTAAGCGTTAGTATCAATATCAATATCCAATACCGAATTCATAATCATAACACTTTATAAGAATGAAGGGAAAAAAAAGAAGAAAAGGGAAGAAAAGAAAAACTCACACGTCGACCTCTCCTCATAAAACCCCCTCCTAGCCAACACCTTCGCAGGGACAATCACATCCTCAACGACCCTTCCCTCCGCCAACGCCGCCGTAGCGCCAAACAGCTCCGGACCCCGATTACTCCACGCATTGCCACGAAACGTCTCCCAGACACCAATAACCGTGCCGTCCGCAGCGACATCGACGCGGTACGGCGCGAAGACGTATTCGCGCGATCGGATATCGAGAAGGTAGGACTCGGATCGCGGTCTGGATCCGTCGGGGACGGACGACGAAGGGAGGGAGGGGAAGACGAATGTCGAGGAGGAGGTGAGTGGGACGGTGAAGATGTTTTTGTTGTCAGAGGGAGAGGAGGAGAGGGTCGTCAGCGTAGCGTGCGTGCCGGCTGGGAGGACGTTGGGGTTCGGGAGGTGGTTGGATGGTGGGATGGTGATGGTTAGGGAGGACGCGGCTGTTGTTGCGGCCTGTAAAAGAGGGAGGAAGAGGAGGAGGTGATGCGCCGAGAGCAACATAGTGGCGGTTGGGAGGGTGAGGTTGAGCTGGGGTTGCTCGTTGTTGCTGATGGGATGTGGTTGAAGTTGGAACTTGTCTAGAGCGGGATGGAGAGAGGTTTGGTGGAGGTTAACTTTAGTTGGAGCTTGAGCTCGGGAGCTCGGCGGTGGACTTTACTATGCTTGTAGACTACATCACGATTTAATTTTTCTTATAATAATATTTCAATAGATAATTAACTAGAGATCCATCTCATTGATATTGTATTGTCTTTTATTTATACTACCTAGATAAAACAGACAGATGTCCTATTCTTCATGTTTATAGGATTTTGTCTCATTATTTTCCATTTCCATTGTCAATCTTTCAGCATAATAAACCGAAAACACTTCAAACGTAGGTACCCATATAAAATCTTGATATGCTCGGCTGGAAAGTTATAGATAAAGCCACCTTGCAAGCATGGCAAAAAAAAAAAACATCGCAGACCAGACCATAATAAGTTTAACAGAATACCTCCGGCTTAGGCCAATAAGTAATCTTGAAAGAATCTGTACAATGAATCTCTACAATGCTTGATAATAAGGAAATAATAGCAGTGGGCGTCTAATATGCATCGAACAACACGAAGAAAGAGAGACAAGGAAAATAGTCACGAATGTGTTGTACAGCAAATCAAAGCTTGGCTTTTGATGCCTCTTCCTGTGCTATCTGAGCATACAGAGCATCCAGGACTGGGCGGTACTTTTTCGCCGTCGGCGGCCGCTTCATCTTCAACCTATAAAGAAGTCAGTATGAGTATTTAGGAAGGAAAAGAGAAGATAACACTCACGTCGGGGTCAACAGCTCATTCTCAACCGTAAACGGCTCCAGCATCAACACGCAGTTCTTCACTCTCTCGTAACCGTTCAGCTTCTGCCGCCTCGCGATCTCGTGCAAGTCCTTCAGCACAGCTTTGCGGAGCTTTTCTTCGCTCAGAACAGACTGGATGGCATCGATATCGGTCGGGCTAATATGTTTGCTCAAGACCTTGCTAGCATACGCGGCAAATTCTTCCGGTTGAACACCGAAGATAGCCACGAGCGAGGTCTGCAGACTGTCACCGTGGATGTAGCCCTGAGCAAGGTATCCGAGTTGAGAGAGATAGAGACCTTCCAGGCGCTCCGGCGACACGTACTCTCCCTGGGCCAGCTTGAGGACGTTCTTCCGGCGGTCGATGATCTTGAAACGACCTTGGTCATCAATAGAGCACACATCGCCCGTCCGGAACCAGCCATCCTCGGTCATAGCATTAGCCGTCTCCTCCGGGTTCTTGAAATACTCCCGGAAGACAGTGTTTCCTCTGATGAGCAGTTCGCCTCGCGGGAAGGGCTTATCGTCAACGGAATAATCCATATCGGGAAGCGACAGCAAGCATGCTTCGATCGCTGGAGCTATCCGTCCGCAGTTGCCGGTGGTGACATCGTTAGTGTACTGTGAGGCGGAAACAGCGTAGGTCTCGGTGAGACCGTAGCCCTGGACGGCATCGGTGCCAAACACAAGTCTCAGGAAACTGTGCAGGGTAGGGTCCAGGGGTGCAGAACCGGAAATCAAGAGTTTGGCGTTCTCTAAGCCCAGCGCCGCGGCAACCTTGCGACCCCAGATGCGGTCATAGAGGGCGTGCTTCGTGGTTCCATTGTTCTCCAGGTTTGCCGTCTTTACAGCCATGATGTGTCGGGACAGTGCACCCTTGAAACCCGGCTGTTCCACCGTAGCAGCCCGGATCACGTTTCCAAAGCGTGTATACAGACGCGGAACGGAGACGAAGGCAGTCGGTTTCAGGATCTTCATGTCGTCCACAAGTTCCTGAACAACACCGTGGAAAAAGCCGATTCTTCCACCGACCCACAGAGTGGCTTGCTCCATCATACGCTCATAGATGTGCGCAAGTGGCAAATAGGAGATTATGGTATCGTTGGGGCCCTGGTCCGCCATCGAGATGGCAGAAGATGCGGCTGCCACAGCGTTCTTATGCGTCAGGACCACACCCTTTGGCGGACCCGTGGTGCCGGATGTGTAGTTGATGGTGACGATATCCGAGGGAGCAGGAGGATTGTAAGGACGGTTCAAGGAGGCGCCCAGCGCTTCCACTTCGTCGATGGTGTAGATCGTGACATCCTCGCCCGCAGCGATAGCGTTGAGAATATCGCGTTTCGACTGTCCAGGCTCCTCGCCTCCATCAATTGGATCCAGACTGATGATGATCTTGAGTCCAGGTATCTTGGGCTTCAGCTGCAGCAGAGTCGGGATATGCGGCAGCGAGGTCACAACACAGCTCAGCTCCGCATGGTTGATGATGTACTCAGTTGCATCTTCGGCCAGGACATCGTAGATGGACACGGAGTAGAGGGATTGCGACGTGCACGCCAGATCTGCGGGGGGGTTAGCATGTCTTCGCGCAAGTCCTAGAGTAATTTCCTAGCATGCTTCACATACCGGTAATCTGCCATTCTGGACGGTTCTGGCACCACAATCCCACACCACGTTTGCCTCCGGGACATTTATGTTTACTGTGCAATTCGACCAGACCCACGCCAAAGGCCGCTCGTCGCCGCTGGACGGTCTGATAATCCATCCATTGGTAAGGTCCGTACGTCTTCGTCGCGGGGTTCCAAGACCGCCAGCCGAGACAGGGGTGCTTGGGCTGTCGGTTAGCTAGTTGGAGGTCAGAATTATCAAATCAAGTTGATACCGATGCATTGATGGCTTACCGGTCGACTCGAACATCTCATGCGCGGTGCGAATCTACAGAAGAAGAGCAGTCAGCAGGGATTCTTCCAGCAATCTGCAATGGATGTCATATAGCCAATTCCAGCATACCTTGGGATCTAGAGTCTCAAGCAGCTCCTTCTCGACACTCCATAGGCGGTACACTTTGCTTCGACCGGGCTTTTCAGTTCCCGGAATGGCAACACATTGCGGCGTGCCCTTGGGAGGGTCCTGTCGTATCTGCTCCGCGCGAGCTAGGTAGGTTGGTTTAGAGAAAAACATTTTATTAATTTTAGTATCTGCTCGTTTAAAAAACATATCCGTCAGCTCTCATTGTCTAACTCATCTTCCTGGAGGGGCTCCCTGCAGGGCAATACGTCCACATACCGTCTACTGCGTGTTGATAACAATCCGCGGAGAGCCGTATCGTACCACTAGGCCAACGCTGCCTGTGATGGTGTTTCAACCGGGACGAAGAATCAGAACAATATGAAAGAGAGAAATTCGGATGAGATGGACAGATCCGATGGTCTATAGGAGCTTTCAACAGAAGAAGGGAGTGTAGAGACGATGCTCTGGAGTTCAGAAGGAGGAGAGAGCGGACCCCGGATGGAGATGCTGGATCCAAGGGAAACAACGGCGACTAGAATATTAGCTTGATTTGATTACCCCCGAAGCCGCTGTCTGGGCCGAAGGATAATCAAGAGCCGAACGTGGAGCAGCGAGAGAAGAGAACCAGCAAGAAAAATAGGGCCCCTAGTTCACATGGGCATTTCTCATCTCGTCGGAGGGCGACGGCGTCGTAACCGAAGATCGCAAGTGGCTGCACAGAGGGAGGAATTCCAGACTCCCCAGACCAGGTACCTCGGTAGATACTCGTTCTGGTTTAGACTTCCCTGTGGATTCATAGTATTAACTTCGGTCGTAGCGACTCTAAACTGTCTGGACGAGTCGGATGCAGCGACGGGTGCCCAGAGATCTCGGTCAACGACTGCTTTTTCGGGAACCCCGTTACGCTCAGGACCATCGGGTGTGTTGCGTGTCGAATAATAGTGGACGTTGCTATCGAGAGGAATTGGTCGCTTAGGTTGTATCCACTCCCGCATAGCACGCCTGTCCCGTGAATGGGTCATGTCTTCTTCTTGGCTATAATTTAGATGATGTTTCTGATTCCTCAAACTTCGCGGGCCGCGGCCAAAATTGGGCTCGTGTCCGAACCACGGGACCGCGGAGCGAGAAACAGAAAAGGACGGTTTCACATGGTCATTCAGCTGATTCGATCTTCGAAATAAGTCTATATCCCCGCGAGAAAAAAAGAAAAAGAAAACTGGGGAAAGGTCATCACCAATGACCAAAAGTGGTGTGGTTGTTGGCCTGACGTTGGAGAAGTGGCGAGTTATGCTCAATGCATAAATCATACTTTATCTCTGAATTAGGGACATTCGGATGTTCCCCGAAATACGGCAGCGTTGCAGTCCCATCAGATGATGGTTATATCTGAGATTCCTCCTCATCGTTACGTTCTGGAAAAACGTTGTGGTATATTCCATTCATCCAGGAAACAGCATGGTCAACCAAGACAGACAGGAAGCTGTTGGTCGAAGAAACAGGGCACGCGATGCAACCTGGCAATTCAGATCCTGGCTACATCCTTAGCCTCGGAGTGCCCGATGCAGCATTGACATCTGCACCTGCATTGCGGCATGACCGGACGAACGAGCGTTTGGTTCAGCTGATGTGCAACTAGAAGATTAGTCGATGCGGGGTGAAGTCTATCTGTCAATCACTCCGTCATGACATTCCCCGGGGATCAAGTGTAACAGGTGCTTACATGACACAAGTGGCGATGACCCGAGGATCAACCCCGCGGACAAAAAGAAACGTAGAGTTCATTATATACTGTGGACCTCGGTAGCCTGTGATTAGTCCGTGAGGCTGGGTTGTTTTGTATTCTTTTATATATTCTGCCCTTAGGTTACCTTAACACTGTGGACATATCATGGCACAAAGCAGGTCTAGGTACCTAAATAAATCAACAGATCTTCACTCTCGAAGTATCTCTCTCTTATCCATGCAATAGCACATATACTACGATGTATATGCCCTTGACCCAGTATATCCAAGACACACAGGACGTGAAATCAGATGGGGCAGCCAACCCCATGTCAATTCACGTGAACGTACATGTGTTTCAACGTATCCTTAAGGTCCACACGATCCACTAAATCTATCATCTATCAAGACTTCCTTTTTTTCCCTTCACAATAACAACTTCTATCCCAATCAATACCTAATTCACTTTTTGGTCCATTACTTCTGCATCCGCCATTTCAATTGTTCATTGCGGTGTCGGTTTGCTAAAGTAAGTACATGTGCAATACCACTGCTTCGAAGATCGAAATAATCTCTTCCGCTTACACATATGCTAACGTATTTCTACAGATGGAGGCATCATGATGATTTGAGAGATTTCATTGATATTTTATTTCATAATATTAATCAAGGATACAGACATCAGCCCATGACATGACATTCATCGCCTCTCCAGACTCCCTTAGCAAGATATATACGTGGGAGCGTAACGCAATGCAATGCAATGCAAATGCGACATCACGCAGAAAAACAGACCCTATACAAACACCCGACGGCTGACATGCAGTGCTAGCAATGACACCGGAATATGCACACAAAATATAGCAACCATGCAAATAGCAACAATATACAGATGAATGGAAGACCCTCAAGCAGAGTGCCGACACCACTAACCGCTGATCCAGGACCAGAACTTCCCCCACCATGTCGTCGGAGCCTGAGTCTCCCATACAACTTCGTAGTCGGTACGACCCGTGTCGAGATCCGCTTCCAGTGGCTTCACGAAGGCTGGTCGGTAGATGATCTTGTGTCCGAGGTACAGCACCACGAACAGGATCAGACTGATGTACGCCACGAAGAAACTGGACACATCGAAGGTCGGGATCCAGGCCGTGAAACCTTGGGTGAGGATGATGAGGATGTTGAAGAATAGTCCGTACCAGGCAAAGTAGGGCTGCCACATCGCCTTGTAGGGAAGCAGATCACGGTCAATGTTCCGGGCCTTCAGAGCCCGCATGAATGCCAGATGACATCCGTTCAGTGCCGCCCAGGTGATGAAACCTGCTACACCGGAGATGTTCTGAAGCCAGCTGAAGACGGTACTGCCGCCGGATGACAGGTTCAGGAAACCGAGCAGGCCAAAAGCAGAGGTGACAGCGACTCCATAGTAAGGCACTCCGCCCTTGGATGTGCGCTTCAGGATTCGCGGTGCAAACCCTTCTTGAGCAAGACCAATGAGAATACGGCTTCCACTGTAGACGTTCGAGTTGGCTGCAGACAGCACGACCGTCAGCAGAACACCGTTGATTATGCCGGGTAGCACCTTAACACCAGCAAGATTCGCAGCAATGACGAACGGCGAGGCGGTCGCATCTGACGCGCTTGACAGCAGGCTCGAGTTCGTGTAGGGTACCAGCAGACCAATGAAGAAGATGGTTAAGACGAAGAAGATCAGGATGCGGTAGAAAGTCTTGCGGATGGCCGAGGGAACTGTCTTGCGAGGGTTCTCTGTCTCTCCTGCCGCGATACCAACTAACTCCGTGCCCTGGTACGAGAATCCTGCTTGGATGAGCACTGCCCAGAAACCCACGAATTTGGCTGTAGCCGCATCCGAAGTGATCAGATACGGTGCAAACGCCCCGGGATGTCCCCAGGTGTGGAATCCAAGGTATCCATGTTGTCCGGCACCAGCATCGATACAGATGGCAAAGATCATGAACCCGATGACGGTCAGCACCTTGATACTAGAGAACCAAAATTCCAACTCCCCGTAGAAACCCACGGGCAGGAAGTTCAGAGTTGTGATGACGACCCAGAAAATGGCGATGAAGATACCAATGGAGAGACTCTTGTCCCAGTACTGAATGATCAGACCGGTAGCCGTCAACTCTAGTGCATAGGTAATGGCCCATGAAAACCAATAGATCCAACCCATAGCAAAACCCAGACTGGGGTCGACCAGACGAGTGGCATATGCCGTGAACGCTCCGGGGATCGGGATATATGTCGCCATCTCTCCCAGGGACGTCATGACGGAATAGACAATAGTGCCGACGAAGATATACGCGATCAATGCTCCAGCAGGACCTGCCTTGGCGATCGCACCACCACTACCGATGAAGAGACCCGTTCCAATTGTTCCACCTGCATATCAATGTCAGCACGCAACACTCAGATCTATACTGAGAAGCTTGGACCAACCTATCGCGATCATCTGCAGATGTCTGCTCTTGAGCTTCCGCTTCAGATCAGGCAATGGGTTGGACTCGCGCCCCGCGCCATGCTTCTCGTAATCCGCATCATCACCAGACTGTTGCTCTGAATGGACCGAATTCTCCGTGATAGGGATCTCGTCCTTCTTCTCCTCCACCTTGCCGCCCTCCACTCCCTTAGGCGCAAGAGTTACCTCATTTTCAGGATCCATGGCTGCGTGACGTCCGATTCTGACCCTTTGACCGCGGAGGATGTCGCAGACGATATCCTTCCGCAGAGGGGTCTTTTGTCGAGTCACGGACGAGAAAAGTGTGCGATCGTATCCCAGATGTCGAGCGGCAGAAGACAATCGAACCACCACGCGCAATCCACCACGAAAGAACCTCGCCCTGCTCGTTCTATTTTTCTCCTCTTAGGGCAGAATAGAATGACTCCGCGCGCACTTTGTGGGGAACCAACCACGGGTCTGCTCGTGCAAGGAATCAGGTCGTACCGTTGTTCGTTGCCGAATGCGTGTCAAATCCCCATGACGGCGCGAGTCTAGTAGGACGCTGTTATGTAAAAGAAAAGGATCGGTGATGCAGCAGGGGTGAACAAGAGATCCGTTCCCCTCCCCGAGAGGGGGCACCGAACCTATACTTATTCATCTTAAATGAACGAGGGTAAGCGGCTCTTCAATCTAGATCCCTATTCCATGGATACTTGCGGCAATTGTCGGTCAAGCAGGATTTTTTTTTCTTCCTATGGTGTCGTTCGACCATGGCCAGCGGGAAGAAGAAAAAAGATGTGGGTCATGGAGTGAGATCTCGGGAGGCCGAGAAAGTGTTCGGCGGTGGCGACGGCGAAAAGCTTTTTTTTCTTCTTTTTTTCACTCTGCCCCCTTCGGATGAGGCCGACTCCGTTATAGACGAACAGGCCAGGTTGGAGTCTGCACGCGACACACGTCCCACCATCTGGCACTGGCGCAGCAGATTCGGTGATAATGACACATTTCTGTCTGTAAGAATTTCCGCGAATATGCGCCGTTATTCGTCCAGGTGGGCTCGATAGTCTAGGGTGAGAAGGTAACGTTGCATGGGAACCTCATATTCAACGTGGACTACGTGAGGCACTTGTTTCTCCACGGGGCCAACCGATTTTGCCTTTTCTGTTGGGTTCAGTGCTCAGTTATTTCGGAGAAATCTGCCGAAATTAACTTAGAGGCCTCATCGAATCAGAGCCTCGCGTCTTATAGATCTATAGCCAGACAGCATGACGAAGCGCAGGCTCTAGTTGGCTGCGATAGTCCCTCAGCAGGTAGAGTTCTTCAGAGATAACTCAACATGAAGATGAGCATCTTCAATGCGATCTGATAATTCGACTACAAAGATTTTGTATCGATAATTCCGGGTAAATGCATTGGCAAACCAAGAACCGGACGCAGTCCTTGGAGCCGTGGAACCCAAGGGAACCATCCAGGGCCCAAGTGCCCACAAGGGGTATACTCCACCCAGACAACTTAAATTATGTTCATCTCACATTAGGTTCGACTATCAAAAGATATCCTCGAACAAAACATCCCCGAAACACACCAGATTTAACTGACAAATTAGACAAGACGGATATTAGGGACATCCGATTATCAGATCCGAAATTCAACCAAATGATATCATTATATATATACATATCTGCGACACGTAAACAAGATATGGAAGTAGATCATGAAAGATAATAGAAAGAGTACATTCTCTAAGTCCTCGATTTCCAGACAATATTTGTAAGATAAGAAGCCAGATTACATCGCGTGAGGTTCCAACTGTGCTTCCGCCATCTGTGGCTCTTCCTGCGCCTCCGGGCCGGTTTCTTTATTCGAACTATCATAATTGCGAAAAACATTAACAATAGCAAAGCCGGCGGTTACGGCAAACGACACCCTATTATCTATCAGCCATCCCATCGAGTCACGGAACAAGTACACAAGCACAAAAAAAGACACCACTCACCATTCAAAAGCCCCAATGACCGTCGAGGCCTGCGCGGATCTACACGCGGAAGAATGGCATGCTCGCGGCGGAGGCAGCAACGCCGCCAGGGCGACAAACGCCGCGAACCAGAAAATCATCGTGACGGCCTCCACGCCGATAACGACGAACCGATGAGCGATCTGCGGCGCATACAGAGGCGACAGAGCCAGGTAGGGCGTGGCGACCAACAGCGTCCAAACGGACGTGAAGAGCATGAAGTTAAGGGTGTTGGAACTAAATTCAAAGTCCCAACTATCGAAGTAAGCGATCACTATTCAAGATTAGAACACTATATCTCCCATCAGCAGGGACAGGAAGATGTTTATCTGCATACCATATGCAGTCAAGCCCAGGATGATGATAGCGAAAATCTCCTGGACTGCGCGCACCGGGAGCACCCAGGGAATCTCCCTCCAGGCGATCGTAATCGCCATGACGGGTAGCGAACTGCCAGAGTTGCCAAGAGAACTTCGAAGAAGAAAATGAAATGAAATGAAATCTACCAGCGCATGCAGGTCCCAGGAGATTAATGCAAACACTCTCGCAGAGAGGTTTTTCTTGGCTGTTGTAGCAGTAATCACTTTCCCTCGCAGAGGGCCTGTGACAAAAGACGTAGAAAGTGCAGGAGGGGTCCCTTCGGATAAGCGATCAAGTTTGAGCGCGTAAGGCTCGTAAGGCTAGGCTATCATGAGAAGGTTGCGCGCGCTTGAACATAGTCATTAGCTCTAGCCATTGCCATTGCCTTGATTCTGACTTCTGATGCTGATGCTGATCCCGATCCCGGCTCGCCATCTGTTCACTGCCATCGTGTGCAAATGAGGGGTCGCAGATCTGGACTGGTGAGACGCTCTGACGTGGTGGGCTCTGGTCCCTTTTCCCTAAGCGAGGGGATGCAGGGCAATTCATTCGTTCCAGGGTTTGCATAGAGTGGCAGATGGTGGTCCTTCATTGAATTCATTCGGGTCACAGCAGTTGGCTCTCTGGTTGAAGAAGAATGATGTGATGTGATCTCCCATTTCCGGTGATTTCGAGCCGATGCAGCGTTTGGCCTGCTCTTTTTTTTTTTTTT